>JAPEKL010000027.1:20310921-20321443 GCA_028877455.1 Bagre pinnimaculatus | reverse complement strand
CTGATCAACAGTTACCGGAAACGTTTAGTTGCAGTTATTGCTGCACGAGGGGGTCACACCAGATACTGAAAGCAAAGTTTCACATACTTTTGCCACTCACAGATATTTAATATTGAATCATTTTCCTCAATAAATAAATGACCAAGTATAATATTTTTGTCTCATTGGTTTAACTGGGTTCTATTTATCTACTTTTAGGACTTGTGTGAAAATCTGATGATATTTTAGTCATATTTATGCAGAAATATAGAAAATTCTAAAGGGTTCACAAACTTTCAAACAACAACAACGTATGCATTGTGGGGACGGAGAATTTGGTCCATGAGACGATGAAACGTTGCCGGAGCCCCAAACAATTTGAAAGCAAAGGTGACAAATTGGTGTCAGCCAAACGGAGTAGAAAAGGCCATTTTCTCATTTGATAATGGAGTCAAAGGGATTTGCCAATATCACTTTTTCAAATCCAGTGTCGAATAAAAGTGAGCTGCACCTAACCAATAGAGCAGTTCATCAATGCAGGGCATCGGATATGCGTCAAATTTAGACACTGCGTTGAATTTTCTATAGTCTACACAGAAACTGACCAACCTGTTGCTCCTGGGTACCAAGACCGCCGGGCTGCTCCAGTCTCCTGAATTACTCCCATCTTAAGCATAGCCTGAAGTTCATCCCAAACCATATTTTTCTTGTGTTCGGGGAGCCGATATGGGCGGCTGCGCACTTCCACCCTTGGGGGAGTCTCAATGTGGTGTTCTATGAAGTTAGTGTGACCAGGGAGGGGCGAGAACACATCGGAGAATTCCTCCTGCAACCTAATTACCTGTGCTGTGGGACGGTGAGAGGTGGTCTCCACAGGGGACTGGGGTGAATTGGGCAGCATTTTTTCCCAGCTCCGCCTTTTCCAGAAGTACTGTTGCCAGAGTGACAGGAACCTCCTCTCTCCACTGTTTCAGGAGATTGAGGTGGTAAATTTGACGTGTCGCCCCTATCTGGCTGTTTGACCTCATGGTCGACCTCTCCAATTCGCCATGTGACTTCGAAGGGCCCTTGCCACTTGCAAGCAATTTTGAGCTTGAGGTGGGCAATAAAATGAGGACTTTATCTCCTGGTGCAAACTCCCTTAGCCATGTCCCTCTGTTGTACAGGTGAGCTTGACATTCTTGGGCCTGTAGCAAGTTCTCCTGGATTATATGACTCAGTGCATGGAGTTTTGCTCTCAGGTCAAGAACATACTGAATTTCATTTTTACTTTGAGAAGGCCCCTCCTCCCAATTTTCTTTAATGATGTCTAAGATACCACAGGGCTTGCACCCATAGAGCAATTCAAATGGAGAAAACCCGGTGGAGTCTTGTGGGACCTCGCGCACTGCAAACAACAGAGGGTCGAGCCACCTGTCCCAATTTTTAGCATCCCCATGAACAAACTTACGAATCATGTTCTTAAGTGTTTGGTTAAATCTTTCAACCAGCCCGTCTGTTTGAGGATGTTAAACACTAGTATGAATCGATTTAATCCCCAATAATTCATATAATTCACACAGTCTGCGTGACATAAACGTAGTGCCTTGATCAGTTAGGATTTATTTCAGAATCCCGACTCGAGAGATAATGCAGAATAGTGCCTCCGCAACACTGCGTGCTGAGATGCTGCAGAGAGGCACTGTTTCCAGGTATCGCGTTGCATAATCCACAATGACTAATACAAAGTGATACCCATGTGCAGATCGATCTAATGGCCCGACAAGATCCATGCCAATTCTTTCGAAGGGGATTCTGATCAGTGGTAATGGGCGCAATAGCGCTTTTGGTGTGGCTGCTGGATTTATCAGCTGGCATTCGCGACAAGCCGCACACCACTTGCGGACATTGGCACGAATCCCTGGCCAACAGAAACAGGCCATGAGTTGATTTAGTGTTTTATCCTGCCCCAAATGCCCAGCCATAGGATTATGATGAGCCACATGGAATAAAAGTTCCCTGCAGCTCTTTGGGATCAACAACTGTGTTATCTTTTCCGTAGTTTGAGTGTCCTACATCACTTGATACAGCCTATCCTTGATAATACAAAAATATGGGCAGGAAAGTGCAACGTTAGACTGGAGGATTTGACCATCAATTACTTTCACTTGGTCAAAGGTCTTAGAGACTCGTCACATGCCTGCCCCAATGGGAAGTCCCCTAAGGGATTCCCCAGAGAGGGAGGAGGGCTCTCCCCACTCTCTGTGTCATCATGATGCGGAGCTGATGTGGAAGTGCATGAGACCGCCTCCCCAGCCAACGTTGTGGTGGGATCCCCCCGGGATGTGCTACTGCAGGGCTCACCCACTATTATTTGTTTCATTAATGTTTTAAACCCCAGCCAATTTATCCCCAGGATCAGTGGGTGAATGAGATTCAGACTAACCGTGGTCTCTATGCTATGCCTTTCTCCACAAAAGTGGATAGTGATGGACATCAGCAGATATTTGTGTATATCACCATGCACACACTTAACCTTCACCAAACGTGTATTTCCCAGTGCCCTGCATTGATTCAGGCTTTGATGTATGGAGGTCTGATGACAACCTGAATCCACCAAAGTCTGATGTGTACCCCCTTGAATAATCACAGCTATCCTGTACACCCCCACTCAATCAGGGGAAGCCTGAAGCACATTGGGGACATGAACCAGAAGCCCTGCCTCCTTGTGGAAGCGCTGATTCCCCACCTTCCCTCTGTGTTCACAGACCTGCTTGCTCGCAGTTCTAGTGGGTATGGATGAGTTTATCTGTGAAGAGAGCGAGAGGTTAATGGCGGCACAGACACAGGAGGAGATGGGAGAGTAGAAACACAAGGATAAACATGGGTGCGGGGAGCGGGTTTTGGGGGAGTTGGCCTCCGTTTCCACTGGGCCAGGGTAGGGCATAGGCGGGGAGAAGGAGGGGAAAAGGGAGAAAGTGAAAGTGAGAGAGAGGACATTGCAGCACAGCCTGCTTCCGGATACACCAACAGATGATCCTTGGCTAGTCGGACCACCTCCTCCAGTGTTGTTGGTTGGTGACACTGGATCCACGCTGACATCTCACTCGACAGCTGGGCAGCAAACTGCTCCAGTGTCACTCGTTTGATGATGGAATCGACATCACCCTCACTAGCCAACAGGCACTGCCGGCAGGCATCTCGGAGCTGTTGGGTGAATGCGAATGGCCGGCCCACTTCGCCATAAGCCAGCAAATGGAAGCGCTGGTGCTGCTCTTCTGGGCTGCGTCTGACCTGCTGTACGATGGCTCTCTTCAGGTGAGGGTACTCCAGCCTGTTGGTGGCCGGGAGCTGTTGAGCCATGAGCTGGGCTTTCCCTGACAGGAGTGGCAGAAGGCGAGCCACCCACTGAGAGTTTGGTCACGAGCTTGCCTCCACAACACGCTCAAACAGCTCGAGGAAGGTGTCGGGGTCATCCTGCGGGCCCATCTTCACCAGCTGGAAGGGCACGCTGTCCGCAGGAACGGCCTCTGAACCACCCGCAGACTGGATCCAGCTCCGTATTGCCTGCTGGTCCTCTGCCTGGGCTTCGAGCAGAGCCTGGAAGCGCCGGCCCTGATCTACTGTCAGCGCAACGAGGGCATGCTGCTGGCGCTGGAGGTCTTCAGCAAGCCTTTGGAGGCGCTCTTTGACTGGTTTGGATCCCATGGCGGATCCATGTACGTTTCTCAGTCCCAGGTTTTGGCATCAGTGTAACAACTTTTTAACTTTGGGAAACAGAGGAACGGGAAGCAGGCTTCAGAACAGGTGAGTTATTTTATTTTCGTACACTTTTAAGTGACAGACACACGTGACGGGGTGTTACAACTCTCTCTCTCATTCCTGACTGTCTGCAAGACACACAGAGACACAGGTTAACAGACAGCCAGTAATTTGACACAGGTGCACCTCATCACGTTACCTGCTGGTTCAACCTGCCTCTTCACCGTTCACAGCCAACGCTCGACCACGCCCCCGCTGCCACAACACGATATCCATTTGTTTTCCGTGATGGAAAACTGAGTGGGGATGAAAATTTGATATCTAATCCATGTCTTTACCTCATACAATAACGGATTTCGTATGTGAAAGGGGTTTCTCTCTCTCCCTTCTCTTTTTCTTCTGTACCCATGACTGCTGACACAGCTTTCTCCACCTTTCTCCACACTTCATTTCTTAACTACTGTGGCTGGCTCTTTTCATTATCTTCTGAACCAATGCTGCTTGTCAAGAGACAGGGGTGTGTGTGTGTGTGTGTGTGTGTGTGTTGGAGGAGGGGTGTTTTGGAGAACCACATAAAGGTGGCTTTATTTCTGTTTAAACTACTCATTCATATTCATTTGTATGTCTAGTGCAAGAAACCTTGTATGTCTTTTTTTTCTTTTTTTAAAAAATAAAATCAGCTACGCCACTCATAACAATGAGCCAAATCAAGAATAAGATTGAATTAAAGTACAGCAAAATCCTGCTTATCAGGTACAAACCTTATTATGTTCCATCAGGCATTTTTAATGTATAAAGCAAGAGGATTATACATTGTGCTATGTGCTTTGGGCCGGAGTTAATTAACTGAACAATGCACTGAGGCAATAAGGAGAAATAATTAAAAAAAAAAAAAAAAAGGCCATGCAACAGAACCCACTGGCAATGCTGGCTTTTTAGCTGTGTCCAAGGGTGGCCGTTTCCCTCTCCATAATTCCTGTTAAATCATGCCCATGGCACTGGGTGCACAGAAAGCACAGGCTGAGTTGGTCCTTGCATGATTTGATATTATATTAGCATTACAAAAGGATTTTTTTCACCATCTGTGACACAGCCAGGGGAAAGGGGGAAAATCACTTTGCTTTTCAATGCCAGAAAATTGTTTCCATAGGAATTCGCTGTGAGAGTTGATAAGGCCAAGAGTCAAAAGAATGATGTGTTACTATTGTTACACCTTTTCAGTGTTTACTGTAGGGTAGAGGGATGCTAGTCATGTAGTGATTGCCCTACCTTCAAATCCCAGGATATATTGCAAAGACAATATCCAACTTCATACAGTGGTACATGTCAAACAAAAACTCACACTGAGTACTCTCGGTACTCTTTCCACAGATATATAGTTAGGGAATCAACACTATTTGACAAATAGTGCATGTGCTAGTCAGAAGAATAGACTTGGCACTTCCACACAGATCTCTTTACTATCGGCTGTTGTCACTAGCCCCTGGGTACGTGCCAGTCGCCTACTTGGCAAAGCGAGCATCCTCACACAGAAGCTGAGGAAAAATCTGATGAAGTGCACTAATGCAACTGCTCCAGGATACTGTCCTGGCCATTGTGGAGAGAAAAACAAGAAGATAAAGAGACAGTTTTGCAATATCAACGGAATCCAAGCCTTTGAGGTTTATATACCGAAATGCCCAGTCAAACAAGTCAAACATTCAGGGAAAGCTTGTGTCCTCTTTAAGCAGGAATATTACCTTGTCTCTCCTTATATCACCTTTCACTATTTTTAGATCAATGATTAACAACAAGAAGGCCTTATTAGTTACATTAAGTTAAATTAAAAATCGAGACTTGCTTGTCAGTAGGTTCCATGTGCAAATAGAGGACACACCAGGGTCTAGATGTGTTAGTCCACTAGAACTGTTTTTGTCATAATAAGTGATGAAAAACAAATCTTCAGTAGTTTTATCATGGTCAGGGTTGTGATGGATCCTGAACATATTCTAGGAACACTGGGTGAAAGGAGGGAAAACAAACTAGAGGAAATCCATGTTAACATACAGAGAACATGAAAACCTCCACACAGTAGACAGTAATGAGGGCTTAGGATTGAAGCCTGGACCCTGCTGCACTACCATACTGGCCACGATTATTTTACTCACTCGCTCATTCGCTCACTCACTCACTCACCCACTCACACTTACTTACTCGCAGTAACAGCTTTATCTTGGGCAGGGTGGCAGTGGCTCTGGAGTCTATCCTAATGTTTGAAAATGTAGTGAGTAGAAAGTAGAAATAAAATTTTCATCTGAAATACAGTAAGGAAAGTCAAAGGTATTAGGTCTAGGAAAACAAAAGTAAAGTACAAATACTTAAAAACCAGACTTAAGGAAAGTAACTGCACTTTTACTTCCCACCTGTGCTGGTAGGGGGCTCAGACTTATAGACATTATTTTAAACAGATAAAAGGTGTTATGTCTTATGGATGTGTCTAGTCATTATATATTATATATAGGAACAGAGGTGCACATTGCTTCAAGCAGACTGAGCTAGCTGGCTTTGTTCCCTTTAATGAATTCCTGGTATGGAACTTCCTATTAGTGCCAGCTATCATCCCCTTAACCCTTTCTGAGCTCCAGTAATAGGAAGATACGCCCATAAAAAGGACAAGAAAAGCAAGAAGCTTCTGATAATTACTGTTCTACCATCTTTTCTGTTGTGCAGAATTTAAAAAAAAAAACATAAACAGTACACAATGTATTTAAGAACCTGTTGACAAATTGACAAAGCCATGTTCCCACAGTTGAGTTTGAGTCTGGTAATGAGATCATCAATTAGTGCTAGCTATCTTTAGTTCCACACGCGAGCACACGCAGTATGTAGAGAAGGATGCAGAAAGAGAAAGGGGAAGATCCTTGTCAATCAATGTGAGTGACAAGCAATTTTAAAAAGTGCTGGGGTAAATATTTAAAAGAATTCTTTTCAGGAGTGAGGAGAATGAAGATGATTACAGACCCCTTGTCCACTCATAAAGAAATTAGACATAAGGGACAATTAAGGCTATCATTTATAATAATAATAGTCAGAAGTACTTCTGCACTCTTCCCAGTACCAAATCTTTTTCACTGCACTTGAACAATAGCATAAAACATGATGTTTATGGTCAACTATAAAAGTTCAACTATGTGAATTCATCTGTAGCAAACAGTTACCATTGTAGTGAATGTGTTATGGCCTTCTGACATATTCTATTTTATATCCCTCATCAAAAAAATTCCCGTGCAGGGATTGGCCAAGGATGGCTCACGTGACATAAAATAGTTCCACCACTGATGTATCTTGTGATGTCAAAAAACAATATGGAGTCAGTCATGGTATATTCTGGATATACCATGAACTGATGTCACAATTTCAAGCTATACGGCCGACTTGAATCACAGCTGTGGCTCCACGAGCATTTCTGTGTGTGTGTAGATCTATGTATCATGATGATGCCTAGCAAGGCACACGATAGCATGGTAAATTGCACATGCGCAGGTCGAAGGTCGCGCTGACATAAACAACAAACATGCCTGCCTCCAGTGAGTTTACGCTGAGATTCAATCTTAGCACTTTTAGTTTGGAATTTTTTGAATGAGGGATATAAATCTAATATACCATGCACTGAGAGGCTCCGGTAATTATGGATTCTCTTCGGTGACTGACTGTCTGTGCCCCTCAGAAAACAGTACTACACCAATCACCTCAGAGAATCCATAATTTCAACCAGAGCCTCTCAGTGCGTGGTATATTTGATTAATGTGCTGTTTTGAAAACTATAGCTTTCCTGAAATGTTTCCCTTTTGCAAGTATTTCAACTCGGTATAAAGTGGTAGCAATTCAAAGTGAAAAGAGAAAAATTTATTCAAATAATATGTAAGAGGATCACAAGAATTTTAAGTGCTGGTATCTGCTTACAAACTGAATTGATTAGCCTTATGTCCATTAGCCTTTTGTCACAGCCACAGTGATATTCAATGGGTTGTCTAAACCGCCACACATACTGTGTATAAATAGGAGTTGAAAAGTCTGCTTCCTTTAAAATGTACCTAATAATTACTGGAATGATAATCAAATGTGTGTTCATTTTATCACCATAGTGTGGTTGCAAATGTTTTAAAAAAAAAATGCCTTGGCTTCATAACACAGCCAAAGCTCCTTTAGAAACCACAACAAGCTACTGAGTCAAACCATGGTCTGTGGTTCTCGTCCTATGGCCGCAACAAATTTATTACACTACTCATTATTATTTTATTGATAAAACCCTAACCATGTACAATTGAATAAAAAGTAGTATCTTATTAACAGCCATGACTTAACCAGGTTAACCTGGTTAACCTGGTGACTTGTCCAGGGTGTACCCCGCCTTTCGTCCGTAGTCAGCTGGGATGGGCTCCAGCTTGCCTGCGACCCTGTAGAACAGGATAAAGCGGCTAGAGATAATGAGATGAGATGAGAAATTTATCCCTCATGAGCAAGCCTGAGGTGACAGTGGCAAGGAAAAACTCCCTGAAACAACAAGAGGAAGAAATCTTGAGAGGAACCAGACTCAAAAGAGAACCCATTCTCATTTGGGTGATAACACCTCGTGGTGTTTGTCAGGTGTAAAAATGGCCTAGTCGGCCCAAGGGCTTCCTGTCGGCTTTGGCCCTCGTGCATCATGGGCTCTCCATTGTTCAGATGAGTGGCCACAGCATCCCTGAGATTTCATGGATTTTCTCTGCTTCCGGTTTCTGTAATAGTGTGTTTTTACGGGAGAGGGTTATCAGCCCTCAGCCCAACCCCCACCCTGGAGGACCAGGGGATCACTGTTTGTCTGGTCCCTACCCTTCGAACACTCTCTTCTAAGTGTCCAAAATGCCCTCCCACCTCCATTGTTATTGGCCAGGAGATAGGGGTGTGTGTGTGTGTGTGTGGGGGGGGGGGGTGTTAGATGGTACCTGTTCTCCCTCTGAGACACACTTACCACAGTTGTACAGTATCTGTTAGTTAAATAGATTTCTGATAGCATTTTTTATAGTGAAAAGCTGAAGCATTATTTCTTTTAAAGCAACAATGAAGACAAACACTACACTGTTTCATATTTCTTAACATATTTAGCATGTTTTTAAGCTGATGGGTGAACGCTGAAAATAAGATGTAGTGTTTGTCTCTGCTAGTCGTTCATTAAAATAGTTTCATATTTTGGTCAAGTTCATTTGCTTTTCTGTTTCAAGTCAGTGCAGTGGAGCTGTTTATATGGAATTTGCTCATTCAAAGCTATAATAGTATACTAGTTGGAGAAGTCATGCATCTGAGAAATCCATCACACAAGGGAGCGGGTAGTAAACAACATGGTATGCCTTGCTGTTTACTACCCGCTCCCTTGTTTGATGGATTTCTAAGATTTTACTACTGTTTTGAAAGTCCATGAAAGCTTGGGTCTTTCCAAAGTTTGTTTTTGTCAGCTCTCAGAAAGCATTTCTGGTGAAGTATAATGAGCCCTACTCTAAACAGGGAAGGAAAAGGCTGATTCAGTGCCACCTGGGATCGTGGAAGCTTTGCCAGTTTTGTGATCTTCAGGCTGATTTTGAATTTAAGAGAAGTCAAGAACAAGAACGTTGATTTGAGCTTTGGTTTCTTAATTCATTGTCACTTTCAGCTATTATGGAGTTCAGCTTTGGTCAAAGTGGGTGGAGTGGTGTTTCTCTGATTGACGCCATCATGGTACGTGGAACTGCTGAGATTGGATGAGCTCATTCTGGTATTTTGCATAAATTTTAATATGCGATTAACACTTAAATAAGCATGAGAGATTCTCTCTATGCAAGGGCTCTTTGAACTCGACTTTTTTCATCTTTGAAAGTTTTAAATGAAACACATTCATGGATGGATTAGTAAATCATAGACCCTTGGGCATACCTCTCGCTGCCCGCTATGCATGAACCAATGCACGAAGCCCTGACTGCCCCACCCCGCAACCAAACACATGCAAAACAGTGCATCCACGATTACGTTAGGAGTATGTGAGTTGCCTCTGTGCTTTGCAGAAGGCAGTCTTTCCTTTGGTGACTGACGACTTCTTTCCCCTTGCAAACTCATCTACCAAATCTTCAGTGTCTCTGCCTTTAATCTGACCAGTGGCCATATGGGAAAATTGAATATTCTAAGTATTCTTTCCAATTACATAATTAGTGTGACTTTATGGTTATTTATGGATTTTTCATCTGCTTATCTTTCTCCAGCTAAAAACAGTTACGACCAGTATGCCCAGTTGGTAGTCTGTCCCTGCTTACAGTAGTGTGCAAAAGTCTTAGGCACATGTATAGAAATGCTGTAGACTAAAAATGGCTTTAAAATAATGAAATAAAATGTTTCAACATTTAAAAAAAAACCCGTAAACAGCAGTAAGCCAGAATAACTGAAACAAAGTCAATATTTGGTGTGAGACGTCCCTTTGCTGAAAAAAATAGTAGTCTCAGGTACAATGAGTGCAGCTTTATAAGGAAATGAGGTGTAGGTTTTACTGAGCATCTTGCAGAACCAGCCCCAGTTCTTCTGGACACTTTGACTGTCGCACTCGCTTCTTAATTTTGCAGCATAAACCCAGTCGCCTTCATTATGTTTTCTTTTTTAATCTGAAAAGTGGTCTTTTGTGTAATACAGAATACCCTCACCCATTCGCGGTTCACTGTTCGCGGCCCCGCATTTTGCTCTCAAAGTTTTTTTTTTTTCATAATTTCGGCAATTTTGTGAATTTCTTAGGCCATTTTTTTAGCAGAAAAACGCTCACATTCAC
>JAPEKL010000027.1:19917235-19937934 GCA_028877455.1 Bagre pinnimaculatus | reverse complement strand
TTTATGCTTTTTTTGGGGGGGGGGGTGTTTTTAGGTTTTTATTTCATTCTCAGTTGGTTCAGCAACACGTTCTGCCATTTTGATACCATGAGTATATGAGCTGATATCCTTACTAGGTAAGATGGTAAGAATGTAGAGTAGCCAATCAGAGTGCATGATTGCTCATATCCAGTGAATGTGGATAGAGTAAAACATGTTAATTAATTCATTCATTTTCTATGCCACTTATCCATTGTGGGTTGTGGGTGAGCTGGAACCAGCAGGTGACATTAACTAAGAGGTGGGGTACACCATGGACAGAGAGACAGACAGCCATTCACACACTCACTGACACCTAGAGCAATTTAGAGCAGCCAGGTGACCCAATCTGCATGTCTTTGGACTGTGGGAGGAAACCTGAGCACCCGGAAGAAACCCACACAGGCATGAGGAGAACCTGCAAACTCCACACAGAAAGATCCCAGAACCTTCTTGCTGTGGGGTGACAGTGCTAACCACTACACCAAGGTGCTGCCCTTACAACATATTAATCTCTTATGGATTATTTTAAAAATCCTTTTAGCATGTAATCTTATTCTCATTGCTTTTAATCCTATATTCTATTGATTTATTGTTTTATTTTTCTTTTGAATTGATTTTTCTCTGGAGAAAAAGAAATGACAGAACACTAAAAGCCTGCCAAATGATCATAAGAGTTTTGAACATTGCTTACTGTGAGGCTCGAACTGTATATCGTCATTGAGACATGTTCACTGTACACTAATGGCAAGGTTGAAAAGCATCCACCAGACAGTTTATTCTGTGTTTCAATTTAAAACAAAAAAAAGGTGATGGACCACCCTCATCAACGCATCTGGACGTAAAGCTCCTGCCTCGTTGCTGACCTTGTTTCTCCTATTTTCATGGCTAATGTTTAAAGTTGTGCTGAATAGCTCAGATTACTGCACAGTGAGAATCAGTTTTTCCTCCATGACTGTACAATGTGAGTCAGTTTTTGCTACATCAAAAACAGAGGTGTATCTTATTCACTGAAAAAATGACCTCAGTGGCTCAATAAATATGACAAAAAACAAATCTGCAATTTTTACAGAAAAAAGTAAATAATTAGATTTACTTAAATGCTCTATGTTCTGTACGAAATTAATTCATGTAGATATGTGGCTAAAACTCGGAGTGTATATTTTACTTACTTAACTGGGCTAAATTTACCATTCTTTTTCAAGTGCTCACAAAACTAAAAAAAAAAAAAAGAACTAATGTTTACTTGAACTGACTGCATACTAAAGAGGGGATGTGGTTTTACAGACATGTTCACAGAACTTTAAATAGGTTTAATCTTGTGCATTTTGCCTAATAATAATAATAATAATAATAATAATAATAATAAAGTTCAACTTGTATAGTGCCTTTCTCACACCCAAGGTCGCTTTACCATTACAAGAAAAAAAAAGTCTACCAAAAAAAGGGTCAGGATGTAATTCCAATGGTGTAGCTACCCACACTCCCACCAAAAGGCACATGAAGGTATGTCCCAAACCACCTGCACAGCCACTGTGACACCACCAGGCAACATTGCTCAGAACACCTCACCAAGCACAGAAGCACTGCCACACAGAGCACTGGACAACCCCAATGTTAAAAGAGCAATGAGCTCTCTGCAGTCCACTCTAGCGAGGAACACAGGCATCACCCATAATGGACCAAGGCCTGAAGGAAACCGACACCCAAAACTGCGTCCGGAGCTATGCCACAACTGGCAGACAAAACATTCAAACAAAGAACAAACATCAAACCATACAATCACAAAAAAGAAAAACAAAGGAAAGAAAAAAGAAAAAGCTCTGGTGAGAAGTGGCAGCCAAAATGCGCACAGTGTACTTTCAACTGGAAACAGAAACAGAAAACTAGCTTTTGTCCTACACTATACCGAACATGCACATTGTTTTCTGCACACTGTACTTTGCTATATGTTGCTATAAGTTGCACCATGGTCCATGGAGATACACTGTTTCTAATGTTACTGATGACAATAAAGAAAGAAACTTTGAAACCTTGAAAGGCCGGTGGCAAACAGGATCAGTACCAAGTTTGATTGAACTTTAAGCTGGATGTGTGCACAGGATTGTTTGTATGAATCCTACTGACCAATCCTATCCTGCTCTTGCAGTTATTTTTTGTTTGTACATCCCTGCAATATGTTTAATGAATTTAGTTGGTTATAATTCCCCACATTGAAACAAATTAATTTAAACCACTGTGAGTCTGGCCAAGATAAATCAGTTGTCTGCAGAAGATCAATGAATGTGCCACATGAGCACCCCACCACATCCAGTATGGCCCCATGTTAATCAGCATGGCCACAAATGTGAAAGGAAAAACCACTGAACCTGAAATTGAACTTCCTGAACTTCACTCATTCATGTTCAGTAACCACTTTTTCCTGTTCAGGGTCAAGGTGTATCCAGAGTAGCCAGTCCAGTCTTGCTCTTATGTTGTATAAATCTGACCAACATATAGGGATGGAAAGGGACCCTAGGGGCATGTGTTCAAGCAGATTTGATTTGAAGTTTTTGCCAGGCTGTGTCTTTCTGGAGGCCATTTCTTAGTACTCTTATATAGACATATATAGTCATAGCACAAGTTGTATGTGTATCAGCCAAATCAAATATGCCTTATAATTATATTTTTTGGCCCTTCTAGACAACTCCTGTCCTCCCCTGCTATATCTGTCTGATCTTTCCCCATCCATCTGCATTGTTTGCTTGGCCACATAGCAGCAGTCAGATCTGATCTGGAAGATTCCAGAAGGAACAGCAGTTGTGAATGGAGAGCTGATGGACCGATTGCTCTCATCTGTCTGAGCTCAATTTGGTGCACAATTTTCCATGTCTCCTTCACTGATCACCAGTCATACAGCTCACGGGTAGCATGACGTTACTCAGTCTTCTGAAAGGACTGGGCATTCCTCAACAGCATGAAATAAGTACCACAGCTCCAACAGTTTAGAGCACCTACTAGCCACAGGAGTCCAAGTCCAAGCCTTAGACAACCCAGAAACATAGCCATGGGACTAGCCAGTCCCAGAGTATTGTGTTTGTGCTGTTAACTTTTTGTACATCTGCTGGATTCAGGGTGATACAGCTGTCACTACAAAATGAAATCACAACAATAACACCATTATGATAAGCTTTTTAAAAATGCCCACCAAAACATGTAATATTTGTTTAAAGTAAGACTTCTGGAGGAGTTTTACTGAACCTTGTTGTAACTGTGCTGCCTCTGTTTATCCTGCTAGGTTACCACATATTAGAGTAAAACGTTCTGCTCACGCAACTACATTTGTTTGGTCTCATGGGTCCAGATACACACCTCTAATTGGAAGCCTAATTTAATGTTTATAGGAAATAATAATTGACCTTTATTCAACAATACAACCTTTAGATGAGATTTTTCATGCTCAGTTTGCAGTAATTGACAGGTAAAAACAAGCACACACATCTTATGGTGTTTAACAGCCTAGTGAAAGCTAAAACCTTCATTCCTAAAAAAAAAAAAAAGCATTGTAATGACTTTCTCGTGGCTGGGCTACTAATACTCATGTGAGCATTGCAGAAAATTCATGTTTAATTTGTTCTGTCTGCTCTGTTTTCTTTGAATGATTTAGGGCCTTTGGGTATGGGCTGAAATTTCAAACATAAGTTCCTTTTTATTTGACAAGTTCAAAGTTAACTTTCAAGTCAGATATACTTTATATAAATACCAGCAAGTTCCCATGGTAACATAACAGTAACACTGCATATTTTCCCAATTATCAGTCTATGTATTTTATTATATTGGGTCGAAAAGAATAATATTTCTTACAACCATGACCGTTACATCATAAAATCCTTTTATATCAACAGTTTAAAAAATTAGCATTCTCTCATCTTCAGCTTCTTTCCAATTCCAGTGTGTTGAATGTTCAAGTTGGATATTTTTGCCATCAAAATCCACTGAAATCAATCCCTGATGGAATTATTGGATTGTACATCAGAAAACTATCATTACCTTAACCCACTGCCAGGAAAACTCCAACTTATCATTCATCATTATGTTATTTTACAGTGGTGTTAAACCAGTGACATATTCAATTTCCATTTTTATATAGTGCTTTTAACAATGGATATTGTCGCAAAGCAACTTTACAGAAATCTGGATATAGATTTAGATTTGGATCCTTAATGAGCAAGCCAGAGATGACAGTTGCGAGGAAAAAGTCCCTAAGACAAAATCAGGAAGAAACCTGAGAGGAACCAGACTCAGAAAGGAACCCTTCCATGTCTGTTATGATATGTAGCAGATTGTTACATGTGAAACATGGAAGAATGCATTTATTAGACTTTATCCTGATTAAACACTTACAGATGGTTTGTATATGTTTGATAAGAGAAGACGACTTACTATTGTTTGCAGTGAAGGGAAGAGAAATCCTACTGGGTTTTTTGTCATAACATTTGTTTATGTTATGACAAATTGTCACATAGATCATGACAGGGGTGACATATTGGGGTGACATGGTAGTGCAGTGGTTAGCACTATCACTTTGCAGCAAGAAGATTCTGGGTTTGAACCCCATGGCCGATGGGGACCTTTCTGTGTGGAGGTTGTCTGTGTGGGTTTCCTCTGGGTGCTCCTGTTTTCTCCATGGTTCAAAGACAAGCAGATTAGGTAAAAATACCCACCCTCTGAGGTTGTACAAGCAAGTATATACTTAGTGCAGGTCCCAAGCCTGGATAGATTGGGGAGGGTTGCGTCAGTAAAAATCTTTGTCAAAGAGGTTGAAAATCAATTGGGGCTTTGCCCTGTATGTCACCCCTGTCATGATCTATGTGACAATTAAATTACATGGTGACTTTTATACATATAATTTATTACCCAAAGCAACTCTTGCATAAAAAATTATGCAATTTAAATGAATGTTACAGCTCAATTCAAAACAATATGTTGAATAAATGTTAACAGTGATCTTTTTTCAGTGTGTCACTTTATGGTAGAATTTTGTCAGTTTGTAATATCATAATATCAACAGTGGTTACAGCAGGGTTAAAAAACTACAAAGTTGGCTGTAAGATTTGGGAATTTCTTCCTCTCTGGTAAAAATGCTATTTCAAGCTCCTCATGAAAGAAAATTTTGTAATGTTCTGCGCCTGTCTACATAACACAGATTCTTCTGACAGCTGTGAGTGGCAAGTAAGTACGCATTCACAGCTGTGCCCCAAACAGCATACTACATACTAAGTAGCTAGTGAACTACAACACAAGCTCTGGTTGAAAGGAAGAGGCTCTGCTATGATCTCTCAGCACACTTTTAATGCAGAGCCACAGTGTGATTTGCTCACTCTGCACACAGATTTGTGTGTAGTGATATTTATGTCATATTTATTAGCTGATATGGGCAGCACGGTGATGTTGTGGTTAGCAGTATCGCCTCACATCAAAAAGGTACTAGGTCCAAACCTCAAGCTTTTTCATATGGAGTTTGCATGTTCTCCCTGCGTGGGTTACCAGTTCCCTCCCACAGTTCAAAGACATGAGGATTAGGTCAGCTAGCTACTCTAAATTGCCCATAGGTGTGAATGAGTGTGTGAATGGTTGTTCGTCTCAGTGTTAGCCTTGCAATAGTTTGGTGACCTGCTCAGGTTGTACCCTGCCTCTTGCCTGAAGTCAGCTGAGATTGGCTTCAGCTCACCTGGGACCCTGATGGATAAGCGGTATAGAAAATGGACGGATTACCCACTTTTATAATGAGAATGCCAGCCTCATTCTGCCTTTCTGGACCTATTTGATGACTGACTTTAAGGCATTTATTCTATTTTTGTCTTTAAATCATTTGCGTTTAATTGCAGTTTGTTTAGAACAAACAAAACACCATGTTTTGAGCTGATTCCAGTAGAGTGAAGCAACCTCTGGATCCTCATTCCATTCATCTTCAGTAACCGCTTTATCCTGATCAAGGTTTCAGGGATACAGAGCCTATCCCAGGTACACTGGGTGTAAGGCAGGAATACACCCTGAATAAGAAAGCATTATCCACAACATCATTCATATTTTGAATTAAACTTGACCCACTAATCACACATTAGCAGGGCTCGACTTTAACTTTTTAATCCACTTGTCCAGTCGGACATGCAGCAAGATTTTTCACTTGTCCTGACCAGAACCTTTTTATTAGTATGCATTTACTAGTTAAATGAAAGGAAAGTGGTTAACAAAGTTTATCGAAAAGCAGGTATAGTTATGACAATCATCATGCTTTCATGATTTTTAATTTTTCAATAAAACTCAAACTTTAACTAAAACATGAAACAAAAACTATCCAATGCCCCATTATGGTGCATGTGTTTTTATAACTCATTACCTGATCTGCAGTTTTAAGAGTTAGCCTCACCCAAAGTCAAAGCTTCTGGAGGAAATAAAGTTAAATCTTGATTAATTCAGTAAAACCTGAAGTATAAATTAAATTAAAGACAGATTAGAAAACATTGTGGTCACCAGGTGAAAGGAGACCTTTTTTTGGCCACTTTGGAAGGAACTCACTTTTTTTTTCTTTTTTTTATATGACTGGTTTCTGTTCGTTCTTTCATCATTTTTGGGATTGTCATATTTTTCACTTTCTTTCAATGAAATGAAACTGAAAGAAAACAAGTTGGACATGATAAGGGTGACAGAATCACATTGTGAATGAAAACAAACTATAAGTGAGTTCGGCACTGTCATGAAGTTCCGGCAAAATATTTTACGACATTTGTGATGGTTAATGTGAACCATACAAAAGAAAAATACAGTAAATGTCTGAATTAAATGAAGATTCATGACAGAAATTAATTTTATTGAGGTATTTGATTGCCATTTTTCCGAATTCAAAGTCTAATAATCTATAATTAGATATTACAATGTGGATATTTTTACACACACACCTGCTGCACTCAGCTTCCCCGAGATTTCGTAAACAATAACATGACCAGATCACTGAGAGGATTAAACTAGTTTTGTTGGAACTTTATTGCTGTAACTCTTGAATAATTACAGTAAAAATGGTGATTTTCAACAAATATTCAACTTGTCTCATCGGACAGGCAGATGCAGATTTGGCTTGTCCGGACCAAACATTTGGTTACCCAAGACAGTTGGACTACCATTAATGTTGAGCCCTGATTAGACCTCTAGGGGCCTTTCCCATGACATCATCGTAACTGTGTATTTGTTTATGCCTCCATACTGCTGTTCAAGCTTTGTGTTTGACAACAAGTACACAAGTGTACGCAAGTGATTGTAAGCCCAAATCAGTAAACATCTACAGATAAACTTGTAGAAGTTCCATCTAAAAGAACAATGCCAGAAAACTGTAGTGCTTTTGAATGTAATAACAGACGTGGAGATAAGCCTGGTTTAACTTTTCACTGCTTCCTGGTGAACCCAGAAAGATGGGAAAAATGGTGAGCTGCAGTTAAACTGGAAGACTGAATGCTAACAAAACATTCCTGCGTGTGTGGAGAACATTTTATATCAGGTTAGTGTGAAAGCTCTGGGCACCTGTTATTTCTGTTAACATTTTTTCTCGTTCAAGGCCATTCAGTTATAAAAATTCTATAGATATAGATCTAGCCTCAGCATACTCAAGTTAACATTCAATAAGTCTGTAAGTTGCCATAACATGGACTGAACTTTTGGTGTAGAAAAGTTCAGAACAATGCCAGAAAAAAATGCCAGCTAAACAGCTTTTAACAGTTTGCTTGGTCTGGCACAACTCAGTACAGTCTACTGGTACATACACAAGCTTGTCATACTTAGCAGCTCTACTGCACAACAAAAAAACATGCCAAATGGTAAATGTATGAATGTTAAAATGTATATCTGGATGTGGACTTTGGACGTGATATATTTTATTAGACCTAATGCTTGGCGAAAGTAGCAGCATGTTTGTTATGCACTGATAATGTAGACTCAGCTAAACATCATAAAATATAGCTCTAGGCCCTGGCTTGTTTATTACTATTATAAGTCCACATTTGAGCTTACCTTTGTCATAATAAAGTATTTTTTTTAAATCCAGAATTTCCCATAATATTCCGGCATGAAACCTACCTCTAAATATTGGTAGGCATCTATACATTTTTAAGCCTTTAGCATCTCTATCAGTGTATTTAGAAGTCCAAATACTAAATAGTTCAGAATGTAGTAGTGTCCCAAATCCGGTAGCTGGTTTGCCATACACTTTCCAAGGGCATTTCTGGGTAAATTAAGAAGGAGCAGTCTTTATTTTTGTCACATGTACACTCAAGCACAGCAAAATTCCTCTTCTGCATTTAACCTATCTTAAGCAGAGAACACACACGCACACACAAGTAAGCCATGAGCGCACACACATATATCCAGAGCAGTAGGCAGAATAAATAATAAATAAATACATTTGTGAGTAAATTATATGGATCTATGATGCCTGCATGTTTCAGCTTTTGGCTGTAACATGATCTGCTAGTATAATATAATTTTTTAATATTTTCAGAGAGATTGTACTCACTGCATTTGTCTCAATTTTCATTAGTAACTGTCGTGGCTATGTTTCTTTGTTTGCCTGGCAATATACCAGATGCTGCGTGAAAAACAAAAAATCTGTGACATTGGTGAAAAGTTACTAGAGCATCAACTATATATTTGGGTAACCATATGCACCATTGACTATGTTCCTGTATATTATTAATGTATTAGAGTTAGTGTGAGGTATTTGACAAATACATGTTGCTTATATTACTCTACCACTGTCAGTAGGATATATTGTGCTAAATTTGAATTATTGTTAATTAAGAAATTGTTGCAGTTTTCGGGATGTGCAGAGGTAAATTAAAAAGAAAAAATATTTCGGTTTCAAGCTATTTGCTCTGTTAAAATAATTGCTTTGTCTTGGGAAGACTATACAAGGGAGAGAGGTGTCCAAAGAAAATAAGACAGCTGAGAATAAGATGAGAAGTGTGACACGCCTCAGTATTTATAATGTGCACAGAGAAATATAATGTCACCCCATGAAGTTTTATGGAGCATTGTTGGAGGATTTCTTTTTACCAGCATTCCATTTTATCAAATTTGTTCACAGGTTTTAAATCACTGTCATAGCCATAGGTGTAGATTTTGGTAAGAAAGGTAGCAACATGTCCCAACAAATTTCACAATACCCCTACCAACATTTGGGCTTTTGACAGACTGTCAAACGGCCTCTTGTTGGTTAGAAGCTGGTTTAGTCATTACCCCATCTACAAAGCAAAAATGTTATGAATGGAATGTAAGTAAGTGACTCAGAAATTGTTCATTTCTAATTTATGCTTTGTATTTGACTTTTCAGAGAGTTACAATGAAACTTGTGTTCTTGTGTTCCCTCACTGAAAGACACTATTCTAGCTTGGCATTAGTTAGGATAATGTGTAGCTATTAGCATTGTGCCTATAGGCCTGTTTCTGAGATTTGTTACTAAGTGTAGCTTCTATTTAAATTTAGCTATTTCCAGGGCTCCCGAATGGTACAACAAAAACCATTTACCCAACTGTCAAAATATATCGAGTTTGAACCCCAGTAACATCACAAGCATCTGTGGCTGGGAGTCAAGGGGACAAAATTGGCCATGTTCTCTGTGTTGACATGATGGCATGTCAATGACATGACTAGCTTTTCCAAGCACATCATCATGACAGATGTGAAGGCAATAGGTTGACAGTTATTCAAAATGACAGCCCTGAATGAAACTCAACAATATCCCCAACATTCTCAACCCATCATTTCACCCATCACCACAACCGCTCAGTAGATGATGCCATCTCATTTGCTCTAACTTTTACTCTTACACATCTGGACAAAAAAGCACAAATATGTCCAAACGTTTGTGGACACCTGACCACCACATCCATTTGTGCTCTTTGAATATCCCATTCCAGATTTAGTCCCCCTTTTGCTGTTCTGGGAAGGCTTTCCACTAGACTTTAGAACGTGGTTATGGGGATTTGCCCATTCATCCACAAGAGTAAGGTCAGGCACTGATGTTGAGCAAAGAGATCTGGGGTGGAGTTGGTGTTCCAGTACATTTTAAAGGTCTTCAGTGGGGTTGAGGTCAGGGATCTATGCAGACCACTCAAGTTCTTCCACTCCAACCTTGGCAAAACATGTCTTCATGGAGCTTCCTTTGTACACAGGGGCACTGTCATGCTGGGACATGTTTTGGCCTTTTCATTCCAGTGAAGGGAAATTGTAATGCAACAGCATACAAAGACAGTCTATACAATCATGTACTTCCAACTTTGTGGCAACATTTTGGGGAAGAACCATATATGCGGCATATGCATCCAAATCGTTTGTCCATACAGTGCATGCTGCCTGTCTAAAGGACGTCTTTACAATAAGAATTCTCAACAGCAGGTGTCAATTGATGCTGGCTTTTCCTACCTCACCAGACTGACCCTTTCATGCAACTGCAAATGGTCATCTCACATATAGCCTCTTCTTTACTTCAGTATATGTACTGTTTTCACTACTTTAAACTTACTACCTATGCATCTTTTTGCACAGTTTGTTGTTATTTACAATCATACTCATTCCATTATATCATTACTCATTACATTATGTGCAATCTAGCTTGTGCAATACCTTTTTCCCCACCTTTGTAGAATCTCAGAAACACTAGATATGGGGCTCTATGAATTCATGTATGCAGAAAAAGGCAAATAGCGCTGGCTGGTGAGTGGGAATTGGTGGGTGACCAAACTGAGGAAACATAAGTAAAACTTTTAAAAAGTATGGAAATTTCCCTTTAAGTAAATCTAATTTCTACCCATTTAATATATAAGGTTAACCTTATGCACTGACTTGAAAAACATGGCTCAAATTAAGTTCAAACAGTACTATGGAATACCTTGTTCTCAGTGTTAAAGGTGTTTGTTTTTCAAAATGATCCATATAGGTTCAGGGTAACCTCTCTTTCATGTGTTCCTCCGAACTTTCAAGACAAACCTAAGCCCACTGTCTAAGCAATATAAAAAATGTTGAAAGTCCCAAGCTCTTCCCATCATCTGCACATTCATTCCAAATGCAGCAGGTGTTTTGGAAAGAGAGACACTCAATAAATCTAGTAAAGGATATGTTCACAGGCAAACAAAATGTCATCAGCCTTACCATCTACCAAAGGCCAATTTGAATCAGAAAGGTTTAAAGGATCTTTTGGACATCTGTTTCCAGTGACTAGGGCAGACAAAAGTCAAAAATCAGCAGGAGAAATAGTCCCACGGTCTGCTGGATCGAATTAGCAAGCTGTAGATAACCTTCAATTTGGGCTCAGGCTCAAAAACAAACATTAAGTTCACACCCTTGGCTAATAGTGTTGTATTAATGAAAGTGGATACCCCTATCTATCCTGGACATCATCAGCTACAGGCCACTTTTAGCCTATCTGCACATTTTGGCACAAGCAACCACAAACATTGGGGAAACACAGAGGGAAAGCTCATGCGAGGCCCAAACCGTCTGCGCAAACTGTTCCTTGATCTGATGGACTGCCATGAGAACAATTCAGCAGTCACTGAGAACAGCTTACAACAGCTGCTCAGCCTCCTTAGACTTCTCCACTACATAAAACAGAAGAATAGCTATTTATCTTCCTCTGTCTCACAACATGATCATTGTGCTTGCTTGTGGATTTACATAGCCTATATTTCTTCCTAAAGGAACAGTGAAAATTATATTTTAAACATCAACATTTTCTGAATCCCTTCACAACAACTTGTGTAAAGGTTTCTCAAATATACAACATGAAAACATAACACTGTAATAGTAGAAGCTCAGAAACAAAATTGTTCATTTTGTACATTCATCTGTTTTCTCATCCCAAGTTTGTAAGACATACCGTATGGCTGTAAAAGAACACTGTGGAGCAGACACTACCACAACCTTTGAGGTGGTAAGAGATGGTGCTTAATATCTGAATCTCATTGATTGACAGTTCCATATAAACACATTCCTTTTAGTCTGAACCATCATTTTCCACAAGAGGAATGGAGGTCATGTTCAAAGCACGGCCTTGTCTGGGTCTTCTAGAGGAATCACCAGATTGTGAAATTTTATATCTTTGACCTCATGTCAGTCTGTATGTTTTTTATTTGACTTATCCATTTGAAAAGCTCCAACAAGATGGTATGCTGCTAGAAATTTGATAGATTTGGTGACTGCACATCTTCATGGTTTCTGTGGACTGTTGTGCTTTTGAAAACAGACAATCAAATTGGTTTCATTTACAAAATGATTTTAAGTCAAAATTATTGATTCAACATGTTCACAACTAATATTGATTGACCTAAATGCGAGACACATTCTTTTCTTGAGTAACACCCTTCTAAGACAGTATAATTGGCAATGAGCTACTGTGTTTAATTCCTTCAAGCAACAGGTTCAGTCCAATCAGATAATTAATTCATTTTAGACAAAAATGAGAAATAAAGTCAAAACGATTCATTCCCCAGATTAGAAGAGTGGACTGTGAAACAATCCAAATTCCAAAACCCAGTCCAAATTCCAAAGCCTGAGAAAAGAGGAAGTAAAGGAACAACTGAAATCAAGTCCAAAAAACAGCCCAGGCCGAGGGAGTAGAGAAATGAGTTTAAGGCACGGAAAGGTAACTAATGTTGGCTATTAACCTCACACTGTTGTTTTTGTTCAGCTTATTTTCATAAAAGTGACATCATGCTGCTGAAGTATTCCAGATTCTTTTAAGCAAACCCTTTAAAGTAACCGCTGACCCTGGAATAACCTCACCTATGCAGATGCTGGCTCTGTGGCCTGGACATACCTGACCATTTTGATCAGCTCTCCTTCTCTGTAGAGAGCAGGAAGACAATGAGATGATAATGAGTACAAACATTCCTTATCCAGAACAAAGCTAAGTTAATGATATTTCTCTTTTATAGCATTTGCATGTTTCATGAAACAGGGAGCTTCAAGTGAGCAGATGGCCTAGAACTGTTCCCCCCCTTATTTGTTTGATGACATCAACTTTGCTACTCTGTATAGTCTGGTCAAACTGGTGTGAGACTAGTGATGGCTGATTGTGATATTAGATAAGAGGGCTAAAATCTGATATTAATCAATAGCTCAAATATTATGGTTAAGCAATGCATTATGTCACAGCGTCTCATCAGTGGCATAATAAGAATTATGTTATGCAAACTATTACACAGAGTCAGGCAGCAAACAGCAGACCAGCAGCTGTATTTGTTAAATGGAAATGTTTCAATGGATGTAATGCTGTACCCCTGTGCATGTTATGTTTCCTCTGAATACCAACATGGTAAAAATTGAAAAGTTGTATCCTTTTTTCAAAAAAAATTACTAAAGATACTGTTCTGTCACTCACTCACTCACTCACTCACTCACTTTCAGTTACTGTTTAATCCTGGTCAGAGTCGCAGTGTATCTGATGTCTATCCACTAGGCATGAGGCAGGAATACATACTGAATGGGACGCCAGGCCATCATAGGGCACTACACACTCACACATTCACACCAAGGGGCAATTTGCCACTTGCTTTTTTTTTTAGGAGGAAGGAGGAAACTGGAGGAAACCCATGAGGACATGGTGAGAACGTGCACAAATACTTGACACAAACAGTAACCAAAGCTCAGGATCTAACCATGGACCCTGGAGCTGTAAGGCAGCAATGCTATCCAATGTGCCACCATGTAAACCCTTCATGTGTCCTTTTGTTTAATTTGTACTTTGATTGGACAGTGCTTAGACTATCTACATCCAAGTTTTTCCTCCAAAGTCATTTTGGGAATAATGATGACATGTTACAGATGTTTCAGTCAAACATAAGCTTAAAAATATTGACCCAAAAGAAGATCCAAAGAGGGCGTTTCACTTTGTGTAGTCACCTGACATGACTGTTGATGATAGGCTGCATGAATCTACCATGAAAGAAATCAGCCCCAGCCTCGCTTCATCATACTTTTCTTTGCATTTTTCTTTTGACCATTGGTGGTGGTGTTGCTCTTGATTCTGCAAAAGTCCAAAATAATCCACCTTAAAACATTGGTTAACAGTTAATCTGATGTGTGTGCCAAAAAAAAACTTATAATGATGTGTTTTTATTTTTGAAAGACAGCTAGCCCATTTACACTAGCTGCCCCTGTCTATGTCCTTTAAAAACTTCAGCAGAACTATAATTTGTCATGAGGCTTTAAAAATGTACCATTAATTTTTCTGCCAGGTCATTTTTATGTAGTTGTAAGTAATATATATTAATTTTCCAGTGTATTTTTCTCTGCTATGAGCAGTAGTTTGCTAGCTTACACTTCCTAGTAGTGAGGGCATCAGCCATGGTGAAGGAAAAAGCTGCATTTGGGTCACATTTTAATCCTTCCCTCTGCTTTTCTCAGCAGCATTCAGTAATAAACCTAGAACTCTTTTGATAGAAAGGCATTATTAATAATTTTTACATTAGTGTGAAGCACACGAGTTGACAAGAACATGCATCTTGTCCAAATAGTCCCTGTGCCATTATAAACATTCCTCTTTTTCATTTATCATGGTTGGCTGCCTTCACCGCACAAAGCTGATGAATTTATTGTGTATTTCAGAAACAGCTGTGAAGCCACAGCTATGAGCATGGGGAGCAGATGAATTAGCAGGACACTGACAAAGCTGGAGAACTCGCAAAAAAACAGAAGAGACCCTGGCGTGTCCCTCTATTTGTATTGCTCACTTGTGCCACTGCTTCCCATATGGCATTGTGGGCTATGCAATGTGGACCAATCTCAAATGCTTTTGTGAGTAGACATGAGCCAGACAGCCATCTTTGTGACAAACCTTGAACTGCTGCCCTTTGGTCTCTGGCAGACAAACTAGAGAGGATTAAACAGGTAATCAGAAGGTCATATGCTGTGGAGAAAGAGTCTCATTTCACACAGATTTTGAGAACATGTCTGTCTTTCAGAAAACAAATGGAAATGGAATATGCAGACAAACTGGAAGCTCAGTCTCATTAAGCTCCAATTTGAACTCGTGGCCCACTGAGAGAAATTCAAATACTGACTATTTCACTTTCTGTCAGGGTTCTTTGAAATTAAATTCTCGGTAAGACATATGCAAAGTCAATACTGAACAAATAGGAGATAGTATCCTATCTGGCCTGTGTTGTGAACTTTCCAAACAGTGCAGCAGCCCAGATGTTTGCCACATTACTGGTAACAGGTGAAAAATGAGGAAAACCTCCAAAAATGAAAAGAAAAATAGTGAAAAATCCGCCCACATCATATGATGCTGTTGGACATACATGAAAGACTATTGCTATGAGACTACAATACACAAAGACTGATGTGTTTACTTTTCTTACACATGGCAAATGATATTATTAACGCATTAGTTAACAATATTCTGATTTTTCAAGTACCAGTCAAGGGCACATAATCACTGTGACAATTAAATATTTGTTTATTATAATTAACTATTCTAGCTTTAGAAAATGAATTTGCTTTTTTGTACAATTGATTATCATAGGCACAAAGTGAGAGATGAACAAAATAGGTTCACCTCATATCAGGCTGCAAATGTAATGATGGATAAAATGTCCACACACACACACACACACTTGGAACCAAATCATGTCTGAAACCAAATCATGACAAATTAAAAAATGGGTTCTGAAAGGGGACATCTGCAGAAATTAGACAAACACGTCATTCTTCAAATTTTGAGAGACAATTTTTTTCCAGATTCCATGAACATATTGGAAAATATTGGAAACTACTTGTGTTTTTTCCCCAGTTCAAACCTAAATCTTTGGTGCATCAGCTCTAACAAAGAAATGACAAACAAAGTATCTTGCAAACAAAGCCCACTGTCCGTTTTTCTAAACCAACCACTCCTCATGAGCAGAGGCAACTGCAATTCCTACAGTATTCCTATAACTATTCACATCTGCCCCTGTTCTACTGGAAATGCTTAACTGCAAGTCAGTCTTGTCTTTCTTTGCCTGGATTTGGTGCTTCTTAAAGTGAGACTGTGGTGTTCCAACACACAGATAAATGATTTCATTATTTTGAGAGATTTTGAATGTAAGCAGACTTGTATTTTGGCAATGATTAAAAAATGGGTTATGGGTAGTCTCTTATTGGTTGTTACTGTTAGTGTATATATGTCATGCTCCTCTCCGGACATCCACTCCGGAGATTACGGATCTCTCATGCCAGCGCCAATCCGGATCTGGGACAGGAATTCCTTCTCCCCTGAACTTACTTCCTGGTTTTCACTGCTGCTTATTTAAAGGCCATTCTCAGACTCTGTTTTTGCCAGAACGTTTCGTTTGCTACTCTAGCCGTTTTTGTGCCGCTCTTGCTTCTCATGGGTTTTTTCTCTAGTTACTTATCTTGTTCATGATTTTTGCACTAGCGTTTTTTCTGGTTCATGGTTTTTGCACTAAGGGTTTTTTCTTGTTTGTTTTTTTACACTAGCGTTTTTGTCTTTGCCTGTCTCGTGTTTTTGTCAAGCTGTTTGTCTCTTTTTGCCCTGACTATTTTTGCCATTTGTTTATTGTCCTGTTTGTTTACCTTTTTGCCATGCCCTTTCTTCTCTGGATTACTCATCTTATTTATTGGATTACTGTCTGTGTTCTGCTTTTGGATCCTAATTCCACCACGCCTCCACCAATCCTAACAATATATTGGTACTGCGCCACTAGGGCTCTCTCTCTGACTACTGCACCTGGGCTGGTGGATGGCTCATGTTGTGGCTTATGTTTAAAAAAATAAAGTACAATTTGGGTTTTCGTAAATCTGCCATTGTGTCCTTCTAGTGGCCTGCTTAAACAGTTCTGAGCATAGTTGTGGTTAATACACGACAGTTTTGGCGATGAGGATGGGATGTTTAAGTTGGAAGACAGTGTTAGCATGTCAAGCGACTCTGAGGCAACAGAGAATCCAGAAGAGCCAGAGAGACGTTTGGTGAGTGAAAGGACTGTCAGAACAAAAAATGGCATTTGGGAAGCCAGAAGATTTCCACTTTGAGGAAAGTGAAGAAAGTTTTGATAACTATCGTCAGAGGCTAGAGCAGTACTTTGCAGCGAATGGCCTGTATACCAAAGAGGAGAGAACCAAGGTGTTTTTTCTTATGGTGATGGGGAAAAGGGTGCATAGCTTGCTAATAGATTTGTGTGCACCAGCGAAGCTTTCTGAGAAAAGTTATGAGGATTTGGTGGGACTGCTACAAAAGCATTACGTGCTGAAAACCAATTTCATCGGCGAAAGATGCAAGTTTCACGGAAGAAATCAAAAGGAAAACGAAACCATAAGTGAGTACATTGCTAGTTTGAGAATGTTAGCTGCCACATGCAAGTTTGGGACATTTTTAGACGAAGCACTGTGTGATAGGTTCATGTATGGTGTTAAGACCACTGAACTGAGAGATCGTTTGCTCAACACAGCCCACACTAAAGACTTAACATTGCCGTTTTCAGTCGAAATGGCGCTTGCATTTGAAGTAATAAAAGTTTTCACAGAAAACCTACAAGGCTAATGATAAGAAAGCTAAAATGAAGCAGAATGAGGCTACGGGAAAGCTTGCAGCTAGCGGGAAGCCTTGCTATCGTTGCAGTGGTAAGGGACACAGACCACATGAGTGCAGATTCAAGGACGTGGAGTGTCATGAATGTAACAAAAAGGGACACATCGCGAAAGCATGCCGCTCACACAAGGCAGGAGGCAATAACAGATCATCAAAAGGGGCCACGCATTCAGAGAACAAGAGACATTGCAATGCTCTCAAGCATGAGACATGCCAAGCTCAAGCAGCAGGCAGACCATGGTTGCAACGCTCCCCAGCATGAGAGAGACCCTGTTTTCAACGCTCTCCAGCACAGAAATGATCACCAGCTACAGACAGATTGCGGCTGTACCAAGCTGCAGCTCCATGATGACCGAGAAGACGGTTGTGTGCCATCCAGGTGCATGGCTGAGGCTCTGAACATTGACACTGGTCAAACTTTTGACAGTGGAGGGGTTGATCTTTTTGCAGTGGACTCAAGTAAAGGTGACGTTGTGAAACCGTACTATGTTTATATCAGTGTAAATGGTGCCAGGGTGAAAATGGAGGTTAACACTGGCGCAGCTTTGTCAGTGATGTCTGAAAGTCTGTACCAACGCAGGTTTAAGTCAGTGAAACTTAGCCCAGCTAACTGTGTTCTGAAAACTTAGTCAAGAATCATTGCAACTGATAGGCAAATTCACAGCAAAGGTGAAATGCAAGGAGGTCGCTAAAAAGCTAGAATTGCTAGTAGTGAAAGGGAAAGGTCCTGCATTGATGGGCCGAGACTGGATTAGTCAGTTAAAACTAGGCTGGTCAAGAGTCAACAGAGTGGCTCCTGAAACAATGGACACTGTGTGTGCTAGACATGCATCAGTATTCAAACCTTGTTTAGGAAAGCTCAAGGGCATTGAAGCAAAGTTGCAAGTAACTGAGAATGCTGTGCCCAAGTTCTGTAAGCCTAGGAATGTGCCTTATGCACTTAGAGAAGCTGTAGAGAGAGAACTGGCAAAATTAGAAACTGAAGGGGTAATTTCACCAACTAACTACAGTGAGTGGGCAGCTCCCATAGTCTGTGTACCTAAAAAGGATGACAGTGTATGAATATGTGGAGACTACAAGGTTACCATAAATCCATGGTTGAATGTGGAACAGTATCCACTACCCCGAGCTCAAGATCTATTTGCTAAATTAGCTGGAGGTCAACAATTTACCAAACTAGACTTATCACAAGCTTATCAGTAAGTGCAGTTAGAGGAAAATTCAAGACATTACCTAACTATCAACATGCACAAGGGTTTATATCATTACAATAGACTACCATATGGTGTTGCCAGCACACCTGCAATTTTTCAAAAGATAATGGATCAAGCACTTCAGGGCATGGACATCTGCTACTTAGATGATATCTTACTGACTGGAAAGGATACAGACAGTCACCTAGCTAACTTAGAAGAGGTGCTTAGGAGGCTAGAAGCTTCCAATCTCAGGGTAAAATGAGAGAAGTGTGAATTCATGAAGAGCAGTGTGTCATACTTAGGACATGTCATAGACGCTATGGGCATTCACCCAATGAAAGAAAAGACATATGCTATCCAGAAAGCTGCAGTTCTGAAAAATATGACTGAACTCAGGTCATTCTTAGCACTGTTGAACTATTATGGGAAGTTTATCCCTAATCTGTCTACCTTGATTCAGCCCATGACAACACTATTGCACAAAGATGTTGTTTGGGAATGGTCAGAGAAATGTCAAAGTGCATTTGAAAATGCAAAGCAATCTCTTCAATCTGACAAATTGTTAGTACATTATGACCCTGACTTACCTCTCATTTTAGCCTCTGACACCTCTCCTTATGGAGTTGGTGCTGTAATTAGTCATAAAATGAAAGATGGAAGTGAGAGACCAAATGTGTTTGCTTCAAGGATGTTGACAAAAACAGAACAGAATTATTCACAGATTGAGAAAGAGGCTCTTGGTCTGGTCTTTGGTGTTATGAAGTTCCATGAGTACATCTATGGTAGGAAATTTCTGTTAGTGACCGAACATAAACCATTGTTGAAAATCTTAGGGCCTAAAACTGGTGTGCCAACACTAGCCACAGCGAGAATGCAAAGATGGGCTCTAATTTTAGCAGCATATACCTATGAGATCCAATACAAGAGGTCAGTGCAGCATAGTAATGCTGATGCCTTATCAAGATTACCTGTGAAGCCAAGTGTGGATGTGGTGTCAAATCCAGTGTACAGAGTTGCATATCTTGAAGATTTGCCTATCACAGCAAGAGAAATTGCCAAAGAGACAGATAAAGATCCTGTCATGAAGGTAGGTAAGCAACTGGTTTTGACAGGTTGGCCTAAACATGTGCAGGATGAGGCACTGAAGCCTTATTTTCAGAGAAAATATGAGCTGGCCATAGAAGATGATTGTCTTTTGTGGGGGTTCCGAGTGGTAGTTCCTGAGAAACTGAGAGATAGGCTACTCTCTGAACCACATGAACACCACTGGAGGATAGATAAAATGAAATTCCTAGCCAGAAGTCTGTTCTGGTGGCCTACGTTAGATGAGCGCATTGAGCGTGAGGTGAGTGAGTGTAGTATCTGCCAGCAACAGCACAGTATGCCTGCGACTGCATGAGTACATACTGTACATGGAAATGGTCTTCATGTCCATGGGAGAGAATACACCTTGATTTGCTGAGGATCACAAGCAGATGTTCTTAGTAGTGATGGACGCTTATGCTAGATGGCCAGAGATTATTCCCATGCACACTACTACATCAGCTAAAACAATAGAAGTACTGAGAACCTTGTTTTCAGGTTATGGGTTACCAAAAGAAGTAGTAACAGATAACGGACCTCAGTTCATATCACAAGAGTTTGAGACTTTTCTTACTAGAAATGGAATGAAACACATTAAATCACCTGCATACCACCCTGCAAGCAATGGTTTAGCTGAAAGATTAGTGCAGAATCTTAAGAAATCGCTTGCAAAGAATCGAGCAATTGGTGGCATGACACTTGAACATTGTGTAGCAAATTTTCTTTTTGGATACAGAAACACACCCCACACTACAACAGGCAAGACCCCAGCTGAGCTGTTTTTGAGAAGA
>JAPEKL010000027.1:19872290-19884003 GCA_028877455.1 Bagre pinnimaculatus | reverse complement strand
CACCGAACCTAGATTATATAGGTTTGGTGCAGTCTTTCTGTTGAATCAGGTGAACCAGGTCTGTTGTGTATGCAAATTAATATGGAGCATGTTCAGGCTCTTGTACTTCATTAGTGTAATTACACTAATGAAGTACAAGAGCCTGAACAGGCTCCATATTAATTAAATCATCATACAAAAAGGATGAAAATATTCTTGCTACAATAAATTAGTGTAACATTCAAATACAAACAAATTATAAAGACAAGCTGAATATACATTTAAAATACATCAATATAGATTTGAAATCTAAATCGATAAGAGTTTAAGATTATGATTAAACATTGCTGTTTTTTCTTTTCCCATGCCTTTTAGGGCTTGAGCGATTATTGCTCGTTTTCTTGCTTCCAAAATAGTTGTATGGTTACCGAAGTGCCCAGGTATATCACATACGCACAGTGTTCTTCCTTAGCATTGATGGACTAATAAAAACAGCTTCTGTTGTCTTAAGGATGAGTTTCATGTCATTCAAATAAATTAGCCCAGCGGCTAAGGATTTCCTAAAATAATAAACCTGTACCGGTAACATTTAAATCATGCTCCTGGTTGAAGCTTTTTATTTTTGGACTCCACAGTCCAACATGGATATGTTTCTGCTGCCAATGGCTAATTAAATCGGTCTTTATTTATATTACATCTCCAAAAAGACATGTAAGAACGCGTGGCCTTCAACAGCATGCTGTCATCCTGCACAAGCCACTGCCTGTTGAACATGGCGTAGATCAAATTCACAGCTCCAAACCAAATCTTAAATCATTTCCAATCTTCCAAATGTTGTGATTTTTATAAATTTTTATGCAATATTTACATGCAGAGGTGTTTAAGTTCTTGTTCCTGAATACCTAGACTGCAAATGCATATCTGAGTCAGCAACAACCTTGTACAACAATGCTCTAATATTGCAGCAAACACACACACACACACACACACACATATATGATCTGTATACTATTTGTGGTTAAATACAAGACTTATTTCAAATGCACGTTATGAAATTCTGTCTGCTCCTTGATCCAGACATTCCCAACAACGGTCAACTTTAATAAAACACGTCATTATCCTTCCCCCCCACCACCATTTCTTTTAAGTCTACAGTATGTGGAGACTGGGAGAGGAGACAGTGCTGTAGAAGCGCACAGGGAGAAGATCAGGAAGCACCTGCTCCCAAGGAGGTGGAGAAAAACTCTCATTAAAAAGCGGGAGGGGGAGGGGAAGGGGCTCCCAAATCCCGATTTCGAAAGTGACTCGTATCCTTGCGCTATCAAACCAACTCGGGTTCCCCCGCATGAAAAAAAGGAAAAGGAGCTTGCATTTCCATGCATGAGCGCGTGAAGAACACGGCACTGTGTTTGAGTCTGGTGTGTGTGTGTGTGGAGAACCTTGTAGTGATCATGTGTGTGATCACTTCGCAACAGATTAGGACACTTGGTCCAGGAGCCGTTACGCACGAGCGCATTGATATTTGTGCATGAAGCCGCTTTGCTGAAGTAGAAAAGCACGAGACAGCTCGCGCTCGCCGGCCCTGACAGTGGCAAAAACTTGTAGTCACGCACGTTTATCTGCGGCATGTAAATTGGCGCGCGCAAAAGAAGGGATGCCGGTCAGGCGTGGCTTGGGTTTTTGAATATCCAATTTGATAATGCAACGGGGAGTATGTGTATAAAAAGGCCGATTGGAGACGATAAGCGAGCATCAGAGTTTTGAATAGCGAGGGAGCGTGGATGAAGCTGAGCTCGTGCGTGGGCATGTGCTGTCTGACTTTCTGAACAACTCACACGGGCACCATGACAGAGGTCGGCGGATTCCTCGGCACCATCGATCTGGATTTACCGAGTTTTACAGCGCTCGGGAACACGCCTCTGTCCGACTCGCCGGCCGGGTTGAACGAGCGCCTCGGGCTGATCGAGGGCAGACTGCGGCGCGGCTCTCTCACGGACTTCGATCATCTCAAAGGGATCCTGCGCAGGAGGCAGCTGTACTGCAGGACTGGCTTCCAGCTGGAGATCTTCCCCAACGGCACAGTGCACGGCACCAGACAGGATCACAGCAGATTCGGTGAGAAAACAAAACAAACAAACAAACAAACAAACACACAGTTTCCCTCTGGTGCACCTGTCAGTGTCACTTCTTTGCATTATGCCTTATTTACTGCGTTATACCATTCCATGAACACTTTTTACCTGTTTGTGTGCAAAGTCTTCTGGCTAAAATATATAACAACGAAATACATAATAATAATAATAATAATAATAAAATATCAGACCACCTTCATCTCCTGTACATCAATACATATCATACAGCTTATTATATAAAAGGTATGTATCCTGGAAATGTACAAGATAGATAAGATGCTACTGGGCCTATTTATAAGATGTATTGATGCACAGCACATGAACTAGGCTACTTTTGCTTGTTTATTCAATTCTGGATGTTTTTGAATGCTTTATTAAAGTAGTATAGTTGTATAAGTATACTATGGGTTACTGATCAAAGGATTGGAGGTTCGAGCCACAGCACTGCCAAGCTGGCACTGTTGGGGCCCTTGGGCAAAACCTTTAACCCTAACAGCTCAACCTATGCACATCGACCTGACAAGTGGGGAAAGATGATGTAAAAAGGTGTGTGTGTGTGTGTGTGTAAATATATACTACACTAGTCTTTTGGATATGTAAAATGTGAAGAGTTCTCCCTTTTAATGATACGTATCGGTACTTTAAAGACCATGAGATTTATTAAGTATATTAGCCTTATAGAGAGTAATAATTTACAATGACACTTCAGGCACATTTCACACTAAAGGCACAAAACAAGATATGAGAATCCTTATATGGAGGATATTACACAGTGCTGCGAAGATATGAAGTTTATCATCGAGTGGAAAATATAGTTCACGAGTGAGCATAGCGAACAAGCTTTGATAACACATCAAGTCAGGGGGAAAACACTGGGAGTGACGTCATCGGAGTGAGGATATTGGAAAATAGGTCACTCAGATCCGTGATGTATTTCATATGAAAACTGAGTTTTTCAACATGAGAAGATAAACTTAATATTTTCAAACTAATGTGTGATTTTCTTTTTATTATATAGACATATTCACAAACAAAAAGTACCCAAATTTATCAAAATTCCTCACAAGTGAGGATATTGGAAACTGTGTTACTCACTGTCCCAGATGTGGTTTGAATGAAAAATACAAGTGATGTATTCCCCAGTAAAACATTAATGTCTATATAATAAAGCCTGGTATATGCATAACACATTAAATATAAAAGTGTATATTTCACCTGGTAGATTATGAAGGCTTGAATACTATGACAGTTATGTTACAGTGCCAATATCTAAGGCGTAAGAGTGCATGGTTGATGGCTCTCGTCTCTCTACCACCCACCAACTCAAAGCCAGGACCTCCCCCCTCTCTCTTATACAGCTCTAATTCCCTGTGCTGAGTCACAGGTGTCCCTCCTTAGTTGAAAACAAACGAGCAGCACAGCGCTGTTTTTCTGCACCAACTTGTACAATGGGACATCGGTTGATTTGAGTGCACGCACACAGCTTATTATACCACTAATATAAATCATTCAAGGAGTGGTTAACATAAGAGTGGTAAACAAATGAGGTCAGGGCACAGACATGTGCATTCAACAGCCATTGTGCAGGTGCAGCCTTGCTCAGGAGGCTGGAATAACTCTAAATTAAAGCATGACCACTGTGGAATCCAAAGAAGTTTAATGCTTGTTTTTCTCAGCCAAAACAAGCGGTTTTATTGGATTGGGTGTTCGGTATGCATGTTTCTGGCATCCCCTGATCTGCAAATTCAAGACAGGCATGGTACAAGCAGGCCACGGCTTTGATTAAATGCAAATATGAAACATGAATGCTCTTGATTAGCATCCAGAGGTTCTGTGTCGTCTTCAAACTTGAGTGCCATTTTAGTAACTGATTCATGTTGATCTGGAAAGCCACAGGGGTGTGTGGCGTAATTTTTTTCTCCAACATGACATAAAATCCTTTTATTTGAGCAATTCAAGAATGAATAGAAGAATGCATCTGGAATGCACTTTGACTGGTGAATTTATTAGGGAGTACCATTTCAAAGCAAAGAGAGATTTTTTTTTTAATAAATCACAAGTGGTAGAAGATTTTGACTTGACACAAATTATCAAACATGTTCAGGTATAGATAGCATTACCATAACCACACAGCTCCAGGGTTCCCAGTTCAGTTATGAGTTTGCGTTACTGTTGCAGTACTGTCTGTCTTGTGGGTTCTCCGTGTCCACATGGGTTTCCTCCAGGTTCTTCAGTTTTCTCCCACCTCCCAAAATATGCTGGTAGGTGGATTGGCAATGCCAGTTGTGAAATCATGTGTGTATGGCACCCTGCAACAGACTGGAATCCCATCAAGGGTGTATTTAAACCTTGCATCCAGTGTTCCCAGGGTAGAATCTGGATCCACTACTCTCCTGACCAGGATAAAGCAATTACTAAAGATGATGATGATGATAATTGAATGCCAGCCAATGAAAGGAATTAACCTTCTCCTATTCACTTGTCTTACGTTTCGTAATGCTTTATTCACTTAATGTCATCTCTCTGGGAAAAATGCATTTTATATCCTGTATATACTCCCAAGATGGAACCTGATGACACCTAGGTAGTGTTACTGTAATCATTCATACATCAGGCTCTTTACAGCCATTAACAGGTTCACTATGTTTCCATAATGCAAGGCCAACATCTAAAAAACAAAAGGTGCCATTTTCTACTTAAAGAACAGTTCTCATCATCACGTCCATTCGGTTCATATGGCATAGATCATAAATCCATCTTAGATGTGCTGATACAGACCATGGTGTCTGGTAATTGTCTCACCAGTTTCTCTATGGCAGGTATCCTGGAATTCATTAGCCTGGCTGTGGGGCTGGTCAGTATAAGAGGGGTGGATGCCGGACTTTATCTGGGAATGAATGAAAAAGGAGAACTCTATGGGTCGGTAAGTCAAACCCACACAAACCCCAGAACCATTTTAACAGACACCTGCATAAGCCCACACCTGCACCCACAAGCTTTTTGTTTTAAAGTTTGTGCAGTGGGATGGCAGCCAACAGTGTAACAACAGTATTAAGAGGATAGCAATCAATTCACCAGCCCTTAATCTGAAGTCTGTTTCCCATATGATGTAGACATGTGAAAAACACCAAACCAGACAAAACAGGCAGCGTTTCCACCACTGCATATCACGCCATGCCTCTGACATCAGACAGAGCTGGAACAGCACCAGGGGCCCCTGAGAGCAAAAACAGTTGGCCTGTTTGAGTTACCTTGTTTTTGTCTTCCGAAGTCGAGAAAGGCATGAGAAAGACCTCGCAGAAAGAACCATAAATTCTAAATTAGAAGGATAGCCTCTTCATTTTGCTTCATAGTCACCAAAATATTTACATATTTCTCAGATATACACAAAGCACTGGGTACACACACATATTAGCGATATATGGTCTGTGAGTGCTCTCCGTTTCTTGTATATTACTGCACAGTCACACAGGGAAAGTGCTTTACTTTTTAGTGTCAAGCGCTCAAATGGTAACAGAGACCAGGATGGGCTACGAACCGAGTCATGTCGTGTGTCCCGGTGGTATGCATGAAACACCATTTATAGGAAACTCTTCTGTCTTCCAGCTACTCGAGTCTTCTGTATGGATGTGGGAAAAACATGCCATCAGATTTCCAGTGATAATAAACCAGGGCCTTTAACAAGTGGCTGTAGATCTTCAGTCAGAGTGAGCTTATTACAGACAGGGAGGCGATAAATTACTTCACATATAACATGATAATGTCTTATTAGTTGCAGGTTAATTCACAAGTTGCGCAGCTAATTGCGCGGACACAAGCATCATTCCCTAGGCAGACTGACGGTATATATGAGGATTGATGTTTGTGTTTAAAACCAGGGCAAATGTAAGGCTTTCTTGCTGTAAGAACTTTTCACAACTTGAAAATAATTTCTTTAAGTGCTGAAAGTAGCTAATAACGAACAAGAGCTTGTGATTGAATTCACCCTATGCTAATTTGCTGCGCTTAGATTTTAATTTATTTTACCAATTGCATGATTATTGGTTTTAATCTTCAGGGTGTTAATTGACAATCATTCTAGAATATTCTATGCCAATATTCTGTTCTTTTATTCAACTCCAAATATTTCATCAGGACAGTTAACCATCTGAAGAAAGCTCAAGCAGGTAGAATACTGAACAGGACTAACCCAGTTTTTAAAGTAATAGACTCAACACCCAGTTACTGGATAGTTTAATTAAAGTTATATATTATTTATTTCTGCATTTCACCATGCTTATCCTAGCACATCTCTGACAAACTCACTGAAGAATTTAAACTCATTATTTAAGCAAGTTCTACAATGTCCAGCGACCTTCCATGGTCCAAGTGAGCTGCTTTAACACTGACACTTGAGCTAGAGCCATTGCACGACTGCTTTTTTGGCAGGAAACATGATGTAGCCCCAGTGTGCTCTATTGTTCTCGGCAGCGTAGTCAGCCAAGCAGAGCTTCACCTGCTGAACCCAAAGTGATTGCTCATTTGGTCCTGTCAGTGGCATGGTAGTAGCAGCCCACACAGGAGTTCTTTCTGGCTGCTGTGTGTATGTGTGTGGAAGTATAAACTGGACTGTTGTGTCACAGGGAAAGCATACTCTAAGGTTAACATGTCTGAAGAATGATTTTGGGTGTAAGCTGAAAATCCAGCTGTGATGACTTTCTACAGCAAGCACCTGTTTCCCAACATCAAGCATTTGCCACTCATTTGCAAACGATGAAAAGGGGAAATCAGGTAATGTGAGAAAATGTGGCTTTTTTTCCCTCATTTAAGGAAAACCCTTACATACCATCTCCAATGCCTGGCTACAGCCTGAGAACATTTACTTCTCTACTAGTTCTATCAGGTAAATGAGTCTTCAGAATCATAAACCTACCTGAATGAACATCAGAAAACTGATTCAGCAGCAAAGGACAGTCATAGATTTGCCCATTTCTCAACCATCTCAAAGTCGAAAGGTTCATTTATTATAAAACTGTTATTATAAAACTGTATTACTTGCACCAGCAAGAATTTGGTGCAAGTAAGCAAGTTCACCAAATCCAGAAATGACTTGAATCATGTAGCTTCTCTTCTCCTTGGCTTTTTTTTTTTGCAGAAAAAGCTGACAGCAGAGTGTGTCTTCCGTGAGCAGTTTGAGGAGAATTGGTACAACACTTATGCCTCTACACTGTACAAACATGCAGACACCGGGAGATACTACTATGTGGCCTTGAACAAGGATGGTTCGCCGCGAGAAGGCGGCAGGACTAAAAAGCATCAGAAGTTGACTCATTTTCTTCCCAGGCCAGTGGCGATCGAGAAGATTGCCCAGGCGTACAGGGACTTGTTCCAGCACAGGTGACCAAAAGTCCAGCCAGCGCTGGAGGTGTGGGGAGGGGTGAAGGGGAATCTGAGAGAAACTTAGGGTTTATGGAGACCCTCCTTTTCTTCCCTCCCTCACGACTGTTTAGATTTGCCTTCTGGTCCAAAGCTAGAAGTCCCTCTCCAGCAGTGACTGAGATAAACAGTACGTGTGTGTTCCTGAATGAATCTGTTTCCTCTCCTTAATGGGTTTTAAACCACAGTGCAGAGAAGACATTCCTCCATCCACCACCAGTGCCAAGAGGTTTCTGAAGGAAAGGTGTTGACTTCAGGGGCATCACGGTGTCATGCAACCAGCTCATCCTCAGCTAACTTGGTACGCACCCAAAACTTGCAGAGGAACCACTTGTGATGGAAAGAACCACTTGTGATCTAGGCTCCAGTTTTGGTCTTGGCCATTTCAGAACATCTTTAAAAATTGTATGTCTCATATCCACAAGCCAGGTTGAAACTTGGATGCTTATCACTTCTAGCAACATTAGCACCACTGAACTCAAGCACAGGCGCTCTCCCTTAATACTGTAAGTGTCTTTGTAAACTCACACTCACCTTCATAATGCAGTAGGCATGCAAGTGAGCATTGCTAAGGGACCATGGTGCTGATCATGTGGTGAAAGGAAATGATTATGGGAACACTTATCTAGGGGCTATTTACATGGGGGACAAGGACAATTTCTTCCAAAGAATATACAGTAGCATCTCAATAAGAGAAACAAAGATTTTTTTTTTAAATATAAATGTATATTTAAGGACACTTGGTGAGACAAGTGAGAGGTACTGCTAAGTAATAAAACTGGCAAATTTATGGAAACAATCACGAATAAAAAGCAAAATCATAAAAGACTTCAGGGTTTTTTGAAGATAAAGGCCTAAAAGACCACCAAAGAGGAATAAACACATGTCAGGACAGAGTGGGAAAGAGCATCTCCAGTGTGAAACACAGAGATAAATTAGCACTTAAAGAATCCGCTCTGCAATTTCACTCCTTTTCTTTTGAAGGTTCTGGAAAAGTCTGCTTGCTGACAGCTTAAAAAAATGAATGCACTCTCTAGAGGGGAAATGGGATGAGATTTCTATTGAAACCAGAGAAAAGCTATGGCAAATGCAGAAAGGTTGCGGTGTGTTGGTCAACTGACAAGGTGTGACGTGTAATATAAGGCTGTCAGGAACATTCTTAAAATGTAAGTGATGAGTGTAAATATGGATGAACCTATTTATAAAATGTACAATATATTTATTTTCTACATATAATGTATAATTCTAAATCTTTATATAAATATATTTATTTATTTCAAAGTCTATTTTGTAATGAACTTGAAATGATCAGAATTGTAGATTCTACTGAAAAGTAAACGAAAGGGCTATCAGTTTGACATGAATGAATGACAATAAAATTGTCCTGCTATTGATTGTTCATTGCGAGTGACCATTTTTGCCTGAGAAAAAAAGTTTCTCTTACAATTAAAATGTTCTATGGAGAAGGACCGAGTCGATTTCTTCATTGCATTGAAAGTTTCTTTGGAAAATCCAACGCCCAGGACAGAAATGTCTGAAAAAGCAATGGCTATTAATCTAAAATGAAGCATGTCGGTGCTACACAGTTAGAGAAAATACCTTCAATGTAGATCACAGCACTACACCAGGGATGAAAGTTCATCTGACAAATGCCTACTGCTCCAGAGAATGCGAATTCCAGAGCAGAGCAGAGCTGCAGCCCTGCGTAATCAATCTCTATGGAGATGTGGATGATGGCTGATGATGTAAAGAGACTGTTCTTGGCTTGGGAAACCTATGAGAAAGTTCTCCCAAAACAGCCTGCAGAGGCATAAATCACAAGTGTTCAGCAAGCAAAACAATAAAAGGTGGGTCGCTGGTTGACAAACCTGTTGAAAAATTGGGTCTGAAGACTTTCTGGTGCACAAGAACAATGATTTGTAATAAAACATTCCCACTAAACAGATCCAGTACATTGTTTGCTTGCGATTATAACTGAGACGAGTCTCACGCTAAAATGCAAAACAAACTGGAATCCTGGAAAAAGATACGGATCATGAGTAAAAATACGATCAATTATATCATCTGCGTCCTTCTGACACAACCATGCTGGGATACTTTTAGCATTAATGCATATTCACGCACCATGAGATCAGCAGTGGAACCGAAATACACAGATGAGGGGAACAGCTGCTTAGTGGCCAGGAAGAACGTGTTACAAATGTAGCCTAGTGGTGATCTCCAAATAAGAAAGATGGGATCAACATTTCAACATCTGCAATAGTTGTAATGTTTCACTTTTTGTGAGCTGTGAATGCACACATCCCTTGGGGGGAGGTGGTGACGGGGTTGTTGTTCAAGAGGGGCAAATGGAAATCCGAAAAAGACCCTTCATGGAGGAAATCTTGGCAGAGAAAAGAAAGGAATGTATAGAAGAGGTGTTGCAGATGGAGGGATGTGGCATATGACGAGATGAGAAATGCTCACAAATCACTTTTTGCAAGTCTGAGTCAAATCTCAAGTATTCAAGTTGTGCAATTTCACAATCATTAGCCACAGATGGCTTAGATGTTTTTACTGTGCGCATGCATATTTTATACACACAATAAATAAAATAAACAAATAACAAGCGGCTACAGATAATATATATGTATGTGTGTGTGTGTGTCCTCCACAATTATTGGCACCCCTTGAAAAGATTTGCAAAAGAGAAGGGTTAGAGGGGGAAAAAAATCCACCTTTTGAAGTTGTTTCATCTCGCGCTGAAAAAATGAGAAAAAACCCAAACCCCTCAAGAAATTATCATTTTCAACAAAAACATGTGCCACACTTATTAGCACCCCATAAATTACAGGAAACACAATGTAACTGAAGCATGTTTCCCATTTAAATTGTACATTTGAGTTGATTAGAGTGCGTAGGAGTGGTTAGCGCTGTTGCCTCACAGCAAGAAGGTTCTGGGTGACTTCCTGATTAATTGGGGTACAAATATGAGGTGAGACAGAGGCCAAATTTCCTAATTCATCCATCAACATGGGAAAGATAAAAAAAAACACACAAACCAAATATAGAGGAAATGTATGTTGACCTTCAGAAGTTAGGGAATGGTTATTAAAAATAGCTATTTGCCTGAAACTGTCAATTTCTACTGTTAGGGCAATAATAATTTAAAAAGAAAAAGAAAAAAGACACCAACTGAAATGTTACAAACTTGCCTGTAAGAGGAGCCAAGTTTACTTTACCCCCACATACACAGGAGGATGGTGAGAGAGGTTAAAAAAATCCCCAAGGATCACTGTTGGTGAATTACAACAAAAAGTAAAATCTTGGAGTTTCCAAATCTCCAAAACCACCACAAGACACCACCTCCATGCCAACAGATTATCTGGAAGGTATGCCAGAGAAAAAGCCTTTTCTGTCAGTTAACCGCAAATGTAAGCACCTGAAGTTTGCGAAACACGACCACAACTTTGACGGGAACTGTGTTTTACGGTCTTTCGTCACAAAAATGGACCTTTTTGGCAATAAATACTCGTGGTGGGTTTGGTGTAAAAAGAAGGATGGCTATAATGATAAATAATCCAACCCTAACTGTAAAATATGGTGGAAGTTCTCTGATGTTTTGGAGCTATTTTACCACCAAAGGCCCTGGAAACCTGGCATCATGATCTCCATGAAATACCAGGATATTTTAAATCAAAATCAGGCTGCCTCTGCCAGGAAACTAAAACCGGGTCATCATTGGATCTTCCAGCGGAACAATAATTCAAAATACACGTCCAAATCAGCACAAAAATGGTTGATTCTGACAACAGAATCAATCTTCTGCCATCTCAGTCCCCTGAACTGAACCCTGTGGGGTGAGCTGAAGAACAGAGAGCACAAGAGAGGGCCGAGGATCCTGGATGACGGAGAGATTGTGTAAAGAGTAATGGTCAGATGCCCTGCTCTGTATCTCCAACTTTCTGAAATGTTATATGAGACTCAGTGCTGTTTTATATATATACACAAACAACCGGGTGCCATAGTGGTGTAGTGGTTAGCGTATATATACACAAACAACCGGGTGCCACGGTGGTGTAGTGGTTAGCGCTGTCGCCTCACAGCAAGAAGGTTCTGGGTTTGAGCCCTGTGGCCGGTGAGGGCCTTTCTGTGCGGAGTTTGCATGTTCTCCCCGTGTCCGTGTGGGTTTCCTCCGGGTGCTCCGG
>JAPEKL010000027.1:19779621-19792698 GCA_028877455.1 Bagre pinnimaculatus | reverse complement strand
TTAACCTAACCTGCATGTCTTTGGACTGTGGGGGAAACTGGAGCACCCGGAGGAAACCCACACGGACACGGGGAGAATATGCGAACTCCGCACAGAAAGGCCCTCGTTGGCCATGGGGCTCGAACCCGGACCTTCTTGCTGTGAGGCGATAGTGCTAACCACTACACCACCATGCCATCGTAAAAGCTATTTTCCAAAAAAAAAAAGCCCAAAAACAAACAGTGACATCACCAACAACCTCCACAGGGCAGGGGTGATGGCTTCACAATCCACTGCTTGAAGACTACTTTGAGTGCAGAAATCTCAAGACACAATCCAAACCACTCTTCAGCAATCAGAAAGTCAGATTAGAATTCGCAAATACAGAGGTGAGCCACAAAGGTTCTGGAACTAAGATTAACCAAAAAGTGATAGAAAGGCCCAAGCATGGAAAAAGAAATTATCTGCTCATGATCCAAAACGTACGAGCTCATCGGTCAGGTACGGTGGAGGAAATGGTATGGCTTGGGCTTGCATGGCTGTTTCTGGAACTGGCTCACTAATCTTTACTGATGGAACTCATGATGGTAGCAGCAAATTTAACTCAGAAGTCTGAAGAAACATTCTGCCTGTCCATTTACAGAGAAATCCATCCAGTGTAACTGGGAGTAATTACATGCAGCAAGACAATGAGCCAAAACATACTGCCAACACAACAAGACTTGATCGGGGGGAAAAAAGTGGAAGGTTTTAGACTGGTCAAATCAATCACCAGACCTCAACCCAACTGAGCATGTATTTCACCTCTTGAAGTGGAGACTGGAGGCAGAAACCTGTTAAAATAAACAACTGAAAAAGAAACACACAAGAACAACGCAACAGTTTGGTGATGTCCGTGGATTGCAGGCTTGATGCAGCTCTTGCAAACAGGGGATATGGAACTAAATATTAAAATGTTATGGACTTGGACAACCTGTTCCAATACTTTGGCTCACCTAAAGGTTGGGTGGTTTGCCAAGTTGTCCAACACAGCAAGATGTAAATATCAGAAAATGAAAGCTGAAATTCTGATGTATTGTTTCATTCATCTTTGGATCTCAAACACAAATGTCTTCAGTGTTTAAAAAGGATGAGTTGCCCTTGCCTTTCCGATACTTTAGGAGGGGACGGTGTATTATAATTGATATAAAGTATTTCACAATACAATTTTCTTCTGAAGGTATCACAATACTTGCCACATTTTCCATATTTTTATTTATTCATTTGTTAAAATATTGCAATAAATATTACAAATTAAACAGTATTTTTTTTAAATGGATCACCCTTCATTGTTCAATAACATTCTCGAGACATTAAAATTATAACCGGACTTATCTTTTAATATTTTAACTGTCTGTTTGCGAATCTATATCGACGCATATTGTACATCATAGGAAAACGTTCAAGTAATATGATGCTGATCCTGTCGATTACTATACAGAGCAAAAAACAAGAAGCTGATCATTTTCAGCTGACTGACCTGATGACTGATGGAAAGCATCCGTGTGGGGCATCACAGACTCGAGAATAGGTTTTATCTTCTGCTGATCACTGCTATCCTCCCCGGAGTCTGCTTCCTGCTCCTCCTCTTCCTCACTGGAGGACGAATCTATTGTGGCATTTTCTTTAACTTTCTGTGACCTCCGTTTACGTGCAAATGATCTCTTCGGACCTTTTTGACCTTCTTTCTTGGCCTCATCCCCCTCCTTCTTGCTCGCATCTTCGTTCTTGCGTCGTTTAGATGATTTCTTTGTAGTATTCAGCTTGCTTAAACTCTTGAGCTCCTTCTCAAGATCTGAGTCATGATTGGATGAATCAGATTCTTGAGCCTTCTTTTTTTTGGCAGCTTGTTTCTTTACTGTCGATGACTTCACACCACTTTCTGAATCTGAGGAGGATGCAATGAGCTTGCGCTTCACTGTCTTTTCAGAGGGCTGGTCAGTGGAATCTTTCCGTGCAGCGTTATCCACAGACTTGCTGTTAGGCTCCGCCTCCTCTTCGTCTGAGCCGGCCTCCATGTCTTCTACCTGCCGGAGGACTTCGGGGACTTCATCCGAATCAGAGTCCGACATACCGGCTGAAACTGGAATCTGTGAAGTGTCACAGTCGTCATTTGCTCTTGTACCATCGGATCTACTCTGACTCCTCCCTTCACATGACTTGCGTAGAGGGGTGGTCTTCATCCTGGGGGAACGCCTGCTTTCGTCTGGTGACAGAGCACCATCTTTTTCTTTCGACTGGGACTTGCTTTCATCTTTCTTGATGGTAATTTTAAGAGGAATAGGGGTGAGCTTTACAACAAGTTTTTTACTCATTTTTGCAGACCTCTTACTGGATTCTGTTGACTTTCCATCAGACAGCGAGGTCTTACTTGATGTACTGTCTGGAGAATCAAGAGAGTCCTTTTCCCCCTCTTGTTTTACACAATCTGAAAGACTCTCAACCATCTCAAAGAGTTCCTCAGGAACAGACGGCGGTATAGACACAATGTCTTTGTCAAGAGAGACTTCACCTGCTGCTGATCCATCATCTTCACAGTCAGGTTCACCGTTATCAACATTCGCAGTAGCTTCGTTTTCTACAAATTCATCGTCTGGAATTTCTGCTGAGGGTACAGCTTCTTCTGCCATTTCTACATCAGCTGGAACCGTGTTTTCCTCGTCCATGTTGTCTTCTGACGCTACTGGAACCTGATCTGTGGTGCCATCCAGAACCACCCGAGTATCTTGACTCTGGTCAAGATGGTCAGAGTTGGGGACTGTGTTAGCTACATTCGGATTAACCGCTAACCTGTTGTCCTCTCTGCTGCAGACCTCTAGGTTTCTAAACTCTTCATCTAGCGCCTCCTCTAAAGACACATGGACCTTTTTCAAGTCGGCCAAAACAGATCTGAACGCTTTCAAATGCCTGTGCCGGACAACGTTATCACCAAGGTAGACTGGTTCCTGCTGGATGAACTGCACAAATGTGCTGTTCAAGCCATTTGTTGTCTCAATCAGTTTCTTTGTCTTCTTGACCAGTTCTTTTGGAACCTTTAATGTTTTGTAAGAAAAGGTTAGTGTCCCTGATCCATCAAAATTAGCATCCTTTCCATTGAGAGCTGAATTTTTAACTTTGCCCTGTTTGTGCTTCATACTGTCACGTTTCGGTTTGTCATGGTCTCCCTTTGGCTTTTTCATACATTCCAGATTTCTCAGAACCTTCTCACAAGCTGCAACAAGGTCTTGAAGTGGCTCAGGTTGGCACACATAGCAATGCCACTTATGATCGTCGTTCATGATTCCAGACAGCTCCTTTCTTCCAAGGTTACGTAGAATACATGTTTTGCAAAACGCATTGCTACAATAGTCACAACAAAGGAGATTTCCTCCTTCAGCACACCACCTAGAAGACAACAAAGTTAGGATTATTAGGGTTAATAAACAGAAGACATGCCACATCTGCATTTGGTCCACATCAAACAGCACTTCATTTTTTTTTTTAGATCACTGGGTACCCAAATAGTAGCCAAAATATTTAATATGGTATAAAAGGAAGTTTTTAAAAAGTTAAAACCAACAGTGGAATGCAAATAATTTAGGGTACAAATGACAAACAGAACTTGGGCAGTAATTGATGAATTAGGATCTTTACTGGAGAATCCAACTCTCTTACAACAACGCTGGGTTCCCTACTGCTCCAGAGAGAGCTTGCATACGCGTTTATTTGTATTCAATTCCAGTCTCACAGCAATGCCAGTTAGCAGACCAGAGCAGTATAGCAAACTTACTCAGAGTGAAGACTGTCACATCAGTGGGTGGGGTTGCTATAGCCAACCAATAATGCATGATTTTGGACAGTGGGAGGAAACCGGAAAACCCACACAAACACGGCAAGGATGTGCAAAACTCAGAGTAATCAAAGCTCAGAATGAAACCCCACTCCCCTCTGCACTACCATGCCACCCTTCAGACAATTATTCACCGTACATTAGATATATCCCTCATGAAAAAGTTCCCGTGCAGGGATTGGCCAAAGATGGCTCACCTAACATAAAATAGTTCCACCATTAATTAAACAATGTATCTCATGACGTCAAAATAAAAAAAAAAGTGGATAAGGCGAGAGTCAGTCGATGGTATATCCTGGATATACCATGGACTGACATCACAATTTCAAGCTATACGGCTGACTCAAGTCTTTTTTTTTTCCTTAAACAATAAAGGCAAACAAGAAGTCATTTATACAATCTAAACAAACACATTCACATTTCATCCAAGGGAATTTTCAACTAAACACATTAAAATAACCACACAAATCAATAGTTTTAACAGCTTTCTGATTTTATGAGTCAGTAATTGTTATGTACTACTTGGTCTCTTTTTCAAATACCAAAAATAACAGTATAGGAACCAACTCAAGTCACAGCTGTGGCTCCGCAAGCATTTGTGTGTGTGTGTAGATCCATGTATCATGATCATGCATAGCAAGGCAGGCGATAGCATGGTATATTGCACATGCGCAGGTCGAAAGTTGCTCCGACAAACAACAAACATGGCTGCAGTGAAGCAGCGAGTTGATGCAGAGATTCAATCTTAACACTTGGTTTGGAATTTTTTGATGAGGGATTAACGATAATTCTACAAAATCGAGTCACATATGGGCTGATAGCCAATGAGGCGCGTAGTGCTGAGTAGGCCATCAGCCATATACGACAAGCTTGAGTGGAATAACTGTTTTATTCACTGTATTTTGAGAAAAAGAGCATTTTTATTTTTAGGCAAATTCAATCAATAAAACCTTTATACAAAACATCCAACAAAATAATTTCCACTTTGAATGTAAACAAACCAGCAAAATGACAGTAGCAATTTGCAAAAACTACTGCTATAATAATGATTCTTTTTTGGGGGGGAGGGGAAATACAATCTTACCATCAAATACTTTTATTCCATATTTTGTTGCATTTTGTATTTTTTGGGGTTTTGTTTTCGAGTAGAGTTTTTACTTCGTCCTCGGTTGGTTCAGCAATATGCTCCGCCGTTTTGTTTTTCTCTACTCACGGTACATGAGCTGATAGCCTAGTAGTAGAGTAGCCAATCAGAGCGTGTGATTGCTCATATCCAGTGAATGTGGATAGAATAAAAACCGAATATGCCATGCACTGAGAGGCACCAGGAATTATGGCTCCTCTTTGGTGACTAGCTATGCCCCTCAGAAAATAATACTATACCACCTCAGAGAATCCATAATTTCAACCGGAGCCTCTCAGTGCATGGTGTATTTGATTAATATAATTTACCCTTTTAAGATATGGTTCAGGTTTGTTTTATGAATGGCCACCCTAAGGCTAGTCAACCCACCTTAAAGAGCAACCACCTGTCCTAACACTGAGATGTTTCCTCTTCAGGTGTGCACTTTGGAGAGTCTAATTAACATTACCATTTCCCCAAACTCAGCTGTTCCTCAAGCTGTTTTGCAGACTGACCTGCACTGTTCGTCCATTCCATCTTCATCCTTACTGATGTCATCACTCATGTAATACTTGAAACAGGACTGGAAGGAAAACAGTGTTAATCCCAACTGCTCAGTGCAACCATCACAGACATGCTGATGCTTGGAGTAAGCTCTGGGATATTTACTTTACAGAGAAGAACTTGGAGCACAGGATGCTGATACACAGAGTCCCTCTGGAAATGATTGACTTGCTGCCCACATGCAGTGCAATTAACTCTCGAGGACCTAATCTCTTCAAGGTGCTCATCTGGGCAAAAGAGAAACACAGAAAAATAAAGCAAAAAAGAGGGGTGGAGGAACCCCACAAAAATGTGTGCACAATAGTGGCTTACCAGGACGCCGCCTTTGACTCTCTTCTTTGACTTTGCTCCCTCCTTTGTTACGGAACTCTGGGCCTTTGAATTCATCTTTTCCTTCATTGTTGACAGGTTCTGGCTTCACCACAACAACATCTGCGTACAAAACATACACAAAGTAAACACACACGTCTAGACCAGAACTATACATCTATCAAACATCCCTGTAAGAACACTTACCTTCTGGTATCTCTTCCATATCAATTGTGGCATCATTAGTATTATCAGCGACACAACCTTGCTCACATTCATCTGCAGATTCGGCCTCGTTTACAGCTGTATGTTTTGTTACAACTGCAGGTTTCCTGAAATTAATGTTGAAAAGGAGGAAAAGTATGTAAATTGTTTGAGCAACCATCATACTCAAAGTATTTAACTTAATTTTGCATTTAAGAGATGATGTTCAACATTTATATTTTGGTATCATGAAATCTAAACATTGATATTTTAAAATAATTGATACTACAGCATTGCTAAATTCTCAAATCTGACTGGTCAAATGTGATTTTTATTTTAAATACAGAAACTCCAGGCCCCCCCAGAGTTCCTGTATTTAAAAAAAAAAAAAAAAGTTTAAAAATCATCGCTTTATATTAAAAAAAGTGTTTGTTCTAATACAGTCCATTATTTCTACAGCAATGGCATAAACAAAATATGTGATAAATGATTAAAGTTTTCTTTAAGATGTTTAAACATTTGTAAAGTCAGAGTTTTGCAAAACAGGAAAGATGTGCTTCTGGTTTCTTGAGAAAACCATAACCTTCAATATTAACTTCAAGAAGAAAGTGGCTGACAAGGGAAACAACTTGCCCCATCACATAACCCCATTTGGACTATTTCCTGATAAAAACAGTCCATTTTGTGACTTCATCAAACATTATCATCAGTGCTGGGTCTGAAGTATTCTACGTTGGTGAAAGAAATAAGGCACAAAAACTCTTCAAATGGTCAACTCAGTCTAGACAAGGGGTGTTCAAACTTATCTGGAATATACCCGTGTGATTATACATTTTAACCAATCAGAAACCAAACTTAAGCTATCTGTATAGTGTGCATGAGGTTCAAACAAAACTCACCTTTTTGAGCGTGGCGTGGCCTTTGGAACTTCAGTAGAACAACTAGGCTGCAAAACAACATTGTGCAATTCTTTTTGAAAATAACAGTTAAGCATATTAGTCTGATTTATTAATCTAAGTGGGTGTATAGTCACAGTCAAGCATCTTAATATGGAAACTGTCCAATAAACCTTTCACTTAACTGACACCTTAACTTGAACAAATCATGTGGACATGATGTGGAGGCTATTTTCTAACCCTGCTGAAGTGATACTCAGGCAAATATCACACTGTGCAAGTAACTTGTTTTAGAAACACAATGGTAAACACAGTCAGTCAACTGAAGAAGGTTGAAAACCTTGTTAGCCAAGTGCGATTTCGTCATACAATCAATATCAGGCTTTGATCAAGTTGCTGGATACCAAAGTGAGGTTGCAAACTGGACTTAATCAACTTTTTTTTTTTTTTTTTTTAAATCAGATGCTGGCTTCAAAATGTCTGCAAATGGTCCTGAGTCGGTCACAATTTTTCACTTTTCAATGCTATAAATTAAATTTTGGTCCTGTAGTTTATTTCAGAACTATTATTTTACACACACACACACACACACAGTGTATATACATACACACAATGTGTGTAATATATAACACACACACACACACACACACACACATACATACATATATATATACACACACACACAATATATAATACGTATGTGTTATATATAACATACATATAGTGTGCGCAAGTGTGTGTATACACAATATATGTATGTTTTATATTTAACACATACATATTATAGTGTGTGTGTGTCTGTCATATATTATATATAAAATAAAAACATGCATACATTTAGTTTAGATGTCCATCGCAAGTGATGACGTACACACACACACACGCGTTCTCCACGGGCACTTTTAAAAGTGGCGCACCGCCACGTGATAATTCTGGCCTGCCACCCTTCCCTTTGCCAAAATAAAAAGTATACACCAAATAAATCGTAAAGTATTTGCTTTATTATAATTTTGTAACTATTTAACACGCAGAGAACCATTAAACAAATGCATACGGGGCTACCTGAATCGGCCATACGATTGCAATAGAAAAACACCTGGCCAGCTGCATACAGATTGTGAGAGACAGCTCTGCAGCTACAAGCTGCAGCTAGCCAGCAACTAAATAACTTTTCGGGTGCACACGCAGGTTGCTTGAAGCGTTATTGTGGAACGATTACGCTCATCTATCGTCTTTTCTGACCATACACTGTTACAGTAATCCTATAACAGCACACACACACACACACAAGTTAAGTTCAGGTCTTTTATTTTATGCACCTGTGATTGTGTAGGCGAGAGCTGCATTTTCCTGTTGCTTCACTGTGGCTGTTTACTGCAAGACTTCCAGATTCCTGGGTCAAAGGACCTGAGCTACGGAGGCCAGGGTGGCTTTGTAGTGCCAGTCTCGGGCACACGCACCAGCTCATGCATGGATTGGAGTGGTTTCACCCAATTAACATTGTGTATTGTAAAAAAAAAAAAAAAGTATGCATTTACTGTAATTGGGTATTTTGTTTATGCATGGAAGTTCATTTATTTTTCACACACAGAAAAGAATATAATTCAGGGATGCGCAACAGGTGCATCAGTCTCAACTGAAATGTCAAAGGAGTCTCACATTGACAAAGATATGTACAGTAAGAACGTGTTAATTTTTTGTAAAATGATTTTAACAATGATTTAGCATTTCCTATCCATTTATTGGCCAGTTTCACTGTCAAAAAAGCCCAAAGTCTGTCAGCTTCAGGGGGACTTTGTCCCCCTGGCCCAAGTTGGGGCCAAACACACACGCGTTTTACTGGGGAATACGCTACTTGTATTTTTCAGATGTTCTACATCCAGGACATCAAGAAGGGCAACTGGCACATTTCTCAATGAGTCACTCATGAGGATATCGATGAATTGTTTTGATAAATTTGGGTACTTTTTGTTTGTGAAATTATATACATTACACATGCACGCGCACATGCGCACACACACACACAGATCTAGAAAAAAATTAAGAGACCACTGCACAATTATCAGTTTCTCTAGTTTTACTATTGTATTACATGTTTGAGAAACATGAACATTTTTGTTTTCATCCATAAACTACTGACAACATTTCCCCGAAATGCCACAAAAATACTGTCACAGAGCATTTAATTGCAGAAAATGACAACTGGTCAAAATAAAAAGATGAAATGTTTTCAGACCATGAATAATGCATAGAAATCAAGATCATATTCAATTTTAAACACCACAATATGAATGTTTGAACTCAAGAGGACTTCTGAAATCAGTAGTTGGTGGAATAACCCTGGCATTTAATCACAGCTTTCATGCGTCTTGGCATGCTCTCCACCAGTCTTTCATGTTGCTCTTGGGTGAGTTTATGCCACTCCTGGAGCAAAAATTCAAATCAGCTCAGCTGAATCTTGTACATGGCTTGATTCATTTGTTCTTCACAAATAAGAATCTGCCCCATTCCAGACTTGCTGAAGCATCCCCAGATCATTACTGATCCTGTACCAAATTTCACAATGGGCATGAGACACTGTGGCTTGTAGGCCTCTCCAGGTCTCTGTCGAACCATTAGACAACCAGGAGATTGGAAAAGCTGAAAATTGGACTCTGATGACGACCTGACTAGTCCTCTACAATCCAATTCTTGTGGTCTTTAGCAAACCTCCACCTGGATTTTTTTTCAGCTTTGCATGACTTCAACCCCACCCAGAGGAACCTGTTTCGAACAGTTCTTATCATTTACTTAACCCAAGCTGACATTTGCCATTCTTTCTGTAGGTTACTTGACGTCATCCTACAGTTGTTGAGTGGCATTTGAAGGAGCTGACAACCATCCCAGTCAGTGGAGAGTCATTTTCACTCTCTGCCAGTCTGTAACTTTGTTGTCCCCATTGTCTGCTGCTTGACCTTGTTTTTATGAACTGCCATCTTCGAAATTTTTGAGGATGGAAACAACCTGGTGCTCACTGTATCCCTCTGCCAGTAAAGCCAGAATTGAACCCTTCTCTCTTTCAATTTCTCTCTTTTTAACTCTTTTGGCATGTTGAATAAATATTTTTGTATTCCCAATGCTCAAAAAACCTCATGTCCAATCATCCGAGACGACTAAAGTCTGTGCGAGGACGAGTAAAAATTTAATGGTAATCATCCGATCGGACAACAAAAGTTAGTGCTGGCAACCTAAGCAACACAAGAGCTAAGAGAGCAAGGAACCAGTCTGAAGTAGCTCGTCTCGTTTCACAGGAAATGCATTAAAAAAAGTTTTATTCATCAACACAATATATAAAAAGTACAAAAAATATTTTGAGGAAATCATTCAAATTTCCTTGTTTTTGGTTACAATTCATCAAAGCATGCATGTGTTCGAGTGTCCTGGAAAAGCTATGCTCGGAGGGGTTCACATAATGATACCAATTGACTAAGGGCGACGAGGGTCAAGGACATCGTGTGCTAGCAGCGCGGTTGAAGCGGGCAGGTGTCAAACTTGGAATTTTAGATCACGATTGGAGTTAATAATAAACGATATCACTGAATAAATGTTCCTTACCTCTAACCAGTATATACTGTGCATGTTACTTTTTTTTTTATTGTTTTTAATGGTTTCACATATTCCGTAATATTTTTGCTTTCTAAATATTTATCAACATACCACCATTGTGGCATGGGAGCCTGTGATTGGTGGACAGCCAACAAAGGGTGTCTCCCATTGGTTGTAAATCGTGACATAAAAATCGTAAACACATACAGGACTTGCTGATTGACATAGTGAAGCCAGGCAGAGATGTCCGGCATCTGTTGCTGTTGTCTGAAGAAAACTACGGCTAAAAAAAAAAAAAAAGCTCTACTACCGGATTACTTGGACAATCTTAGTCAGAAAGAAGCGAAGGATAGATGTACACGGAAGTTAGAGTTTATTAGCGGTTATGATCCGTACAAAATTCCTCAAAACAACTGGAGTGATGGTGCAGATTTATGGCCTAGCATTAGCTACATGTTGGAATATACCTTTTTCCCGAAAAGTCCTGACACTGAATAACAGTTTTAAAAAAACTACAGAAGCAAGAAAACCTCCTTTATGTAAAGGCCCCCCCCGCCAACATCAGCTTTTGGAAACAGAATGTTGTGAAAGCCAAAGCTAAATCTCAAAGGGCTCTGACCTAAACTGTGGGCTAGATCGTATTTCCACCCCTCCATGTCTCATCAACCCCAAGGACATGTAGTTACATAGTTATCTGCACTATCATTTATACAGTGACGCTTATTATTGTTAAAACAATATCTGAAGTGTTATTTGTAAAATAAAATATCCTGCTCTAGACTTTCAAACAATATTGTAAGATTTTATTTTAATTTGATCGAATAGCGGATGGTACAATAATTACAAACACTAACAATCAGCACATTTCAGCTGTAGCTATAGTCATACAGTAACTATAATCATTGTAATAATAATATTTCAATAAACAGTGAATGTTCAGTTCCCTTTTCATTAATTCTCAATTCAAAGGCATAGCTGAGTCACACAGGTTGATCAGTATGTAACGGACAATAATTTTATCCAAAATAGTTTTTCCTGCCCGAGTCAATTTATTTCCATTTCACATGCATGCAGCTGTTGCAAAGTTCAGTGTGTTTGTGTAGAACTCTCTTGAACTGTAGGTTCATTACTACACTCTGGTTCCACGGTGATATTTTGCACAGGACTGTGTTCCTTTGATAACAGAAACAAAGTTCCAGCATTATGATACTCATTCAAAACTCTCCACAGCTATACCCTAAATTATTAATTCCTCTGCTACTAGAACTGCTTTTTTTCTGAATGTGTCTACATATATTGGTGTTATGGTTTTGTGGATTTATCATAATTATGCTTCTTCACCTATTTCAAATCAACTGCATTCTGTCCTCTCCAAAATAAAATAAAGCTCTGGGCAAGTGGAATTGTTTTTCGGGCAAGTATTTTTGGATGCTGCTTGCCCACTGGGCAAGTAAGGCTGGGAGATTTTTTTTCGAGGACTGATTCAAGTTAAATTTAAGGTACTACCGTTTCTTCCATTCAAACTGGTCCTATTGCAAGAGGATAGTGATGACCACAGCAGTGGTTTTGTACTCTTCCTCGTTAAATAAGATTTGTTTCAGGTGATCACCTAATCAGTACCTCATTAAGTAAAATGAGGGGTGATAATGACTATTTTCAGAAGGTTAATAAAAACAGTTTAGCTCATGCTAATCTCACACTGGGCCTTCAAATCTATCCAGGCCTGGAATCAGCACCAAGTATGCACAGTCTTACATAAACCCAGTGGCTGGGTATTTTACCTAAGCTGCATGTCTTTGAACTGTGGGGGAAACCGGAGCACCCAGAGGAAACCCATGCAGACACGGAAAGAATATGTAAACTCCATACAGAAACGCCCCTGTCGGCCGTAAGGTTCAATCCCAGAACCTTCATGCTGCAAGTTGACAGTACTAACCACTACACCACTGTGCTGCACAAGGTATGTTTGTGTTGGAATTCCAGCATAGACCCTGGAAAGAAATGGCTGCCAGACATAGAAATGCCGATTTAAGCAAAAACTGAAGTGGTCACTTAATTTTTTTCCAGAACCCTGTGTGTGTGTGTGTGTGAGAGAATATATAAAAATTTTGCCATGTGAAGTCTTTTCCCAGACTGCCACACGTGCATTACATCTAAGAGGAATACTTTACTGAATAAATCTTTCACACCTGTACCTGTTCCATTATTTCCTCATTGAGGTTTGAGTCACTGGAGGCCATTTTACCTGAAGTGAAGAGAAAATACAGACAAAAATTAATACAATATTAAGAAAATTTAAGACATAACCATCCTTATACAGTGGTGCTTGAAAGTTTGCAAACCCATTAGAAAGGACTGTGCCCTGACGGGGCTTGTCCACGTCATCTTTAGCAAACTGCAGATGAGCAGCAATGATCTTTTTGGAGAGCAGTGGCTTTCTCCTTGCAACCCTGTCATGCACACCATTGTTGGTCAGTGTTCTCCTGATGGTGGACTCATGAACATTAGCCAATGTGAGAGAGGCCTTCAGTTGCTTAGAAGTTACCCTG
>JAPEKL010000027.1:19483780-19495004 GCA_028877455.1 Bagre pinnimaculatus | reverse complement strand
GGTGGATCTTAATCAACTAATTATGTGACTTATGAAGTGAATTGGTTGGACCAGCTCTTATTTAAGGGTTTCATATGAAAGGGGTGAATACCTATGCACACTCCAGATTTGTTTTTTTCATCTTATTGTTTGTCACAATAAAAAAAAAAAAAGTGCACCTTTAAAGTGGTAGGCATGTTGGGTAAATCAAATGGTGCTAAACCCCCCAAAATCCATTTTAATTCCAGCTTGCAATGCAACCAAACAGGACAAACACCAAGGGGGATGAATACTTTTGCAGGGCACTGTATAGGGAAACAATATATAGTAAAACAATATTGAAATATTTCTGGTCTTTAGTTTTGTACAGCATTTCTTGGTCTCTGCTGTTTACTGTTTTTTTTTTTTTTTTTTTCCAAGTTGCAGGACTGTGATTGTTTTTGTTTTGTTGCAGCACCGTTTTTCCAGTCATAGGCTTCCTGATAAAGTAAATTGTAGAAGTGTTGAGAAAGTTAAGCCAAGTGCTCAACGACATGACTTTGAAAGTCTCTTTGATCCGCTTGCACTCAAGATGCCCAACGAGAGAGATCCCCAACAAAGCACACCTGATTCCCAAAGCCAAACCAAAATATAATTTTTCACAAAAATAAACATTAGCTGTTTGTCCAGAAACAAGTCACAAGAAAGATGAAAGAAAAATGTGGAGGAAGCATGGCTTGTGGAGACGCAGGCAACAAAGACTGTCTGTTCTGCAAAGAGAACTGGAGGGAATGGTTTTCTTCCTTATGTCGTCTGTCAGATTTTCCTCTCTGGTGTCGTGTTCAACTTGCTTATTCAGGAACTAAATATACAATGCTGATTTCCAAAAATCTGGGATGCTGTGTAAAACATGGAAAAAAATAAAAAGAATGCCATGATGTCCAAATCCTTTTTACATGACATTCCACTAATGGCATTTAGCAGATGCTGTTATCCAGAGTGACATACAGCATACCCAGAGTAGCCTGGGGAGCAGCTGGGGTTTCATGCCCTGCTCAAGGGCACTTGAGTCATTCCTGCTTAGCCAGGGAATTGAACTAATGACCTTTTGGTCCCAAAGCTGTTTCTTGAGCCATTAGGCCACGGCTCCTTTTCAACCTATATTCAGTTGAATAAAATACAAAGTATTAATTGGTCAAACTGAAACTTTTTTTTTTGGTAAATATACATTTCTTCTGAATTTGATGCCTGCAGCACATTCCAGGAAAGTTGGGTTAGGGGTGTGTTTACCACTGTGTTACATCACCATTTCTTTTAACAGCACTCGGTAAGTGTTTGGGAACTGAGGAGAAGACTTGTTGACATTTTGAATGTGAAATTCTTTCCCATTCTTACTTGATATACAACGTAATTTGCTCAGTGGTCAGGGGTCTCTATTGCCCTATTTTGCACTTCATAACACACCACACATTTTCAATGGGAGGGCATTCAAGGCTCACCCATGGTTTTTAAAGGGTGAAAAACCACCAGCATGCCATTTTTGTAAGACATATATTTGACAATTGAGCACATTTTACTTTACTGGCCTGGTCTAAATGCCACAAGGTCATGTTTTACTCTCTCAGTACTTTGGATGATGTTTTTAAGAAGGTGCCACCACAAAGTTCGAGAATTTCTGTCACTTGCATTGTTTTTGAAGTATCTCGTAGTTATTTGGATATTTGTTTTAATTATTTAAAAAGTAACTATAATACTTTTTAGAAATGCTGTTGCCGTGATAGAGCCTCAGATGCTGACATGACCAAAAAAAAAATCATTCACCCTTTTCAGTGGGAGATGGGCAGGCCAGTTTAGCACCTGCACTCTTGTACTACGAAACCACACTTTTGTAACAGGCGCAGAATGTGGTTTGGCATTGTTTTGCTGGAATAAGCAGCGGCATCCTTGAAAAATATGTTGTCTGGATGGCAGCATGTGTTACTCCAAAACCTGAATGCACCTTTCAGCATTAATGGAGCCTTCGTAGATGTGCAAGTTACCCATGCCATGGGCACTAAGACACCCCCGTACCATCACCGATGATGGCTTTTGAACTTTGTGCTGGTAACAATCTGGATGGTCCTTTTTCTTTTTTTTTTTTAGCCTGGAGGACACCATTTCTGACAACAATTTGAAATGTGGACTTGTCGGATCATGGCACACTTTTCCGCTTTGGGTCAGTTAATCTCAGGTGAGCTGAGGACCAGAGACTTTGGGGGGAGTTTTCTTAATGTTGATTTTATAGCTTTAGCTTTGTATGATAGAAACAACAATGAGCTGTGCTTACTGAGAAATGGTTTTCCGAAATGTTCTCAACCTTTCCAGATACAGAACCTTTCCATATGCAGATTTCTAGAAAACTGCCTGATGACCGTGTTGCTTGTTAAAAGCGCGAGAAAGAAAATTGAGTTGACTTGAATATTGTGCAAAAAGTTATTGTTTTTCCTCATACTGTGTATCAGCAGGAATCTTGTCGGGGTTTTTGTTTCTAACAATCTATCAGCTATGACATGATGCGTCATTTGTTATAGGAGCAGTATCATACTGCTGTTGTATTCTGACACAAATAAATGGATGACACACTGGATTCAGGTTATTTGATATAAACAGAACTGATTGCACTTACATTGGTTTCCTGTGAAGGACAGATTTTCTCCAATGATGTGCTCAAAATATGACTTGCTGTGTGAAATGAGCCTGTAATCACCCTGAGAAAGCATGGTGACATCATTCGTTAGACTGACCGAGTTTACCACTGCAAATGTTAAACAGACTCATTCCGCAGAGATAATCCAGGGTAAACACAGCTACGGCAAGATTAAAGAGTAAATGACACTTCTACATCGTTTTTGGCTAGTGGTTTTATTTATTTATTTATTTAACCTTTATTTAACCAGGAAAAGTCCCATTGAGTTACAATAACTCTTCTCCCAGGGAGTCCTGGCCAAGACTGGCAGCAAAAAGTTGAATTGTAAAAGGTCAGGACTGGTCCTTTTTGGCTCAGCCTTTGGCTGAAACCTGTGGAGGCACCTGCTTGTATGTGCCTGTTTAACCGAGTCTGAGGGTGTTTGACTGTAATTGATGTGCCAGCCTCAGGTAGCGATTCCACAGTCGTGTTGTAGTGCCACTGCGTACTGACTATGTAAACGTCACGTTACATAACCTCAGTTTGCGATGTAATCCTCCATAGCCAAACGGTCTAGAGCGCTGTCCAGGATAGGAACAGATTTTGCAACGTTGCTTCGAATTCTGGCATCAACGTATTTCTGAGCAGGCGATTTTGTTTTCGCTTATGTACTGTACCTTTGATCTCCCAATCAGAAAAAAGGCTGAGCACAGACATGCACAGGTATCCAGTTTTTTTCCCCCCCTTGGCTGTTTGCCACAGCAACATCCAACTGCATTTCCCATACTGCCACATAAAGATCATTTACTGTAACATGAGCTATGATGTGTTTGTTTGACTGACAGTACTAGAAATGTTCTTGCGAATCCTGATAATTGGCAACTTGAATATGTCCTCCATATTTTTTTTTTTTTCAGGTACAAATGGGCAAAAATGCTGCCTTCCCCAGGGTTCCCGCTGGCACTCGTCATTGATGAATGTAATCCATTAGTGACGAAAAAAATTACTAGCAGTCGTCACGGTGGCAAATGTATTTCTTATCTTTATCGTTATCATAAGTCATCTTTTCTAGAAATTCCTCCACAAATCCCTCCATTTGCTGAAATCCAACTGCACTGAAGAGATGGTGGGAAGCCAGACTGTAAACAATGAGCATGTGCTTGTGACCAATAAAAATCAACTACACATAACCAAATGGGTGCCAAGCTTTTGACCAATCGCAGTGCATCTTAATCAGCCTGGTGTGGTGGTATAATTATCTCTCTGTGAACCAAATAATGGTGCAGTCTAAGCTGATGAAGTTTTTTGGGCGAGCTTCTTCAAGCACTGAAGATGATTTAAAGGCTGAAACAGCCACGAGGGAGGCACACTCGGAGTCTCTACCGTCCCAGAGCACATTGGACAGTGACAGTAATACAGGGCTTGGTTTAAAAAAAACAAACAACTAACCTGAAAATGCTGTAAGCCGGCAAGCGACTGAAGGGAGCGATGTTTCAGGGGCGTGGCGTGTTGAGTCCCCATGGGCTAATGCATGATGTAAAACACGGTGTCATTTTGTGTTTGGTTCATAAATCAACAGGAAATTAGGATTCCTTCACTGTTTGTTCCGAGATTCTTCTTAACACTGTTCAATTGTAAATCCAAGTTTTGTGTTGAAATAAAGGGAATCCTCATACCGCTTTAATTCCATGCTAAAATAACCTGAAGTAAGCTCAAACTAAAGAGGTTTATTTTAGCTTGATGGTGCACAGGGCGCCCAAAATCAAGTCTTTCTTATTTGAGGCTGGAGTGGAGCCCAAATTTTATATGTAATGGAGAGGCCTAGCTGTATCTGTACAAATATTTGAATTGTGGCAGTTTGGTTGGTATTAAAAAACAAACCCTGTATTAAGTCCACTTTGATAAGTCGGTAACTAAGACAAAAGCCTGCTTCTCTGGCAACGTCATCTACACAGGAATGCTGAGGGTGAAGGGATTTCAGTTGGCCAAAACAACTACATTGTGCCCATTTGAATATTTCAGTGCATCAGTGCACAGGGATGGACAGGTTATTAGCCTGGACAGCTGGGACAAGCTAATAATGGGTCTGGGTTGGTCAAATAGGTTGAGAAGACGGATGGTTATAACCTGTGATTCAGGGTATTTATTTATGGTGTGTTGCACCTTGACGCATTACTCATGAATCCCACCGCTTGATACATTCCACTCATGAGCTGATGATGTGACGTGGGTGTTGAGAGGACATATTTTTACTCAATGGATTAAGCTTGTCTGGCATGCACGCACACTTGAACTTTACCTTTCTTGGTGTGCTAGTGTGAAAATGAATTGGCGATGAAGTGCTAGTCCTATTGGAGTCAAGTTTTTCCCAGTGCCAAAAACTGCACAGTTGGTACCTTTAGAACATCAGTCATCAGTGCTTCCAGGTTTCGGGTGCCAGCATTTCCTGTACTCTGATCTTATCCCAAACCTGTCAGCTGATTGGAACTGAGATAATGGTCAGAGCCTATAACTTCTCTTCTATCTACTTGGATCATATTGTACCCTGCCTGCAATTTTTTTTAAAATTTTATTTATTTGTGTGTGTGTGGGGGAGGTGGGAACTTGTATGCCAAATGAATGTAATAATTCTGGCTGACAAGATGTAAAACAGAACGGGGTGTGCTGTTCGAGGAAAATGATGGTACCATGCTGGGACCACCCTGAAGTGTTTTATACCAGGTTTTTAAAAATTTATTTTGGCTTTTTAATTTAAGATGTTTATGGCTATCTTTAATTATTCAAAATGTCTGTGAAACTGGTCATCACTGAAGTTATAGCAGCTGTAAACACACTTCCTCATGGAGGTGGTCCCCACCCCCCACCCCCCGTCTTGAAGTAAGTAATGCATGGGGGGGGGACAAAAATAAGAACCCAAAACACTGCATGTCATGTTTGGGAAAACTTCATGACTATGCCAAAGTGGTGACACTGAGATTTCTTCCACAACTGCTGCAGACATGTGTTTTGTTTGTGTATTAGCTTGATATTATGTTGATTAGTAGAATGTGTGCATTAATATAAACCTGTGAATTGAAATACAGCTGGAACTACAGTCAGAGCTGTTATTATTGGAAATTGATCATCACCTTGTGACAGGCTTGTAGTACTCGAGTTCTACAGGACTTGGACTCGAGTCTGACTCATGCCCTAATTTTAAGGACTTGGCTTGGACTTGAGCACTGATGACTTGGACTGCATTTGGACTCGTAAATTGGAGACGAGGACTTGGATTTAATTAATTTTTTTTTTGCAACATGCCATAATAATTTGACTTAAGATATTTATATCTGCATTAACTTTTGTACTAATTTCATACAAGAGTGTCACATCTGCCTCAGAGAGACTCTTGGGTGTGCTCCGGACAGCGTGCGCCATAAGCGACTCGCACCTGCACAGGATTAAGGTGCAGTCAGCGCGTCTATATATATAAAAAAAAACTGTGAAGACACGCTTACTTTGTGAAATATTGAGTTGTGTTGCTGACACATTACTGAGCCACACAAACAAACAAAATGAGAAACAGGAAATCAGGCATCAGGAAACCAAACAAAGAAATAAGTTTCTTTGTTTGGTTTCCTGATGCCTGATTTCCTGTTTCTCATTTTTTGATTCTGCCTAGTCTACAATAGCCTGTTTGTGCCTTGCTCGACCTATTGCCTGTTTTACGATTTTGCCTGCCATTGTGGATTACCTGTCTTCACTTGTATTAATAAAAACACTTTCTGCACTTGCATCCGTCTCTCAACCGTCTCTGACAGAATACTTTGCACTCCCTGACAAAGAGAATGCACATTCACCTGTTCATTTGTCATGTTAAGGAACAAACTTATTTTAATGGCACTGAAATGGCCACCGTCAAATGGTGGAGTTGGAGTCTCTTTCTGGGATTCAACTCGGAAGTTTTTTTTTTTAATGACTTGGACTTGACTCAGACTTGAACACTGCCTTTTGACCAATCTGAATCAAGAACTCAGTAGCACTTTGGTCTCGGTGTCTGTAATAACACACGCAAACAATCCATTCCATTTCCACTGATGCAAAAGTGTAAAGATATAAAGTGGACTTCAGCAAGCAAGCAGGTGACATCCTTCACCCAAGAAACTCATCCTGTAAAAGTAAATTAGATTCTGCGCCAGCTCCATGTTCCTTACACGCCGCTGAAAGATGTGAAATGGGTTGTCGCCGAGGTGTCTCACACTCGTTTAAACTTACAGATCAGATCTGGAGTGCGTGATAGTTGCAGTTGCTTCTTTCATCGGTGGTGCGGAGAAGCAAAAGCATATCACAGATTGCTTTCGCAGTTGCTGTGACAGTTTATCAGAGATGATGAAAGTACTGTGCTAAGCAAAGCTGAAATGTGCTACTGATGGATTACTCACTTTGATTTGCTTCCTGCTGATGCATTTCTTGTGGGGTTTTTTTTTTTTTTGGATTAGCTTTATGTGAATCAGTTAGTGTTGAGCTCAAATTCAGCTTTTACTCCAAATGAGCAAGTTTTTCAATCCACATGCGTATCCGAAACCAGGAAGTCACTGATGTGGCCCTGAGTTTATGGGACTTGAAGCGATGGAGAATTTTTGTCATTGCTCTTTGAGTTATTGCTGGAAACACAAGCCATGTTTCTTCTTTTTTTCCCCTTTAATGCAGTACTACAGACACCACAGACTCAGTTTAGCGTGTTGGTTGTCGTTGGTGTCAGAGCTGTAGCTTTATATCGGGAAAGGCAGTTTAAGGCTCATTTATGCGCCAAGTTAAATATAGATCCAGATCCGGACAGAGACCTCCATCTGTACTCTGCATTAATTTTGTCTGTATTTATGCACATTTTCTGAGTGTTTATGGATAGATGCGCTCACACTGGAAATTTTGTTTTTGCCAATCGTTAAATCGAGACACAACAATTTTAAAATTGGCAGCACTTTTTGAGGAGAGTTTGTGATTTTTAGTAAGAAACTTTAAGCATCCATCGTCCTGCTGTTGCTTCTTTCTTAACAGATGTGTTATTACAATCTCTGTTGTCACACGGTTGACTCTGAGCTGCTGTCTAGTGGATGTATTGCTTAACATTATGCCAATGTCAAGGACACATGAAAGTATGTGGGCAGTGACTCTTACTGTTGGATTGAAACAGATGTATTTATTTTCGTATGTAAAGGAAGCATAAATGAGCCCTGAGAGCGCAAAAAGAACTACTGCTGCTTTGATGACCATGGTGATGTTTGTGGCCACGGAATTTTTTATTTTTGGATTAATGCTGATTTTGTGTCTGTTTCAGGAGCTGAGGGAGGACATGCCTTCTGTTTTAGCGGATGTTTTCTGTGTATTAGGTAAGCCTGGTTGTTATCAAATTTTATTTTGCGATATGATTAAAGAAAACTTGATCTATCTCTCCTAGCTGTAATTGTGGTGTTTAGACAACAGAGTGCACAATAGCGGGAATGTCTGTGACTTCACTGTAGGCAGACGTAACACAGCTCTAATGTTGTGAAAACACAAAAAAGCAGATCTAAAATGGAAAGAGCTGTTGTGCGATTGACTGTACAAAGAGATGCTATAAGAAATCGGAGCTCTTTTTACAGACTACTGAATGCAAAAGAAAAGAGAAGCAAATGGAGGTAGTAGAAATGTTCCTAAAAGGTTTGGAAAAGGCTTAATTGTGATTTTTAACTTTCATTTTTAATAAAAGGAATGTTTTAGTTAATAGGCTATTATATTTTACTCTGACCTTTACAAATCTGGGAAAATTATTGCTCATTATTAAGAAAATGAAACAAAGGTGTTTTTTTTTAATGAAAAAAATTAAGTTGATAAAGAATAGCAAAATAAGTTGCTTTTTTATTTATTTTTTGTTAATTTTCTTGGTTTAATTTTTTGACACCTTTTTTTTTGGAAAAATCATATGGTGAACCCTGTATTGTAAACCTAATCAAATTGTGAATTATTACATGCCTAATTCTTAAGCATTCTTTGTTTTCTTAATTATTATGATAAGAATACTTAGGTTGAGGGGCAGGGACGGGCAACAGGTTACTAATTGGCTCTGGGTTGCCCACCGAGGGAATGGGGGTTCAGGCCTCAGCATCGCCAAGCTGCCACTAGTAGGGTTAGGGGCCAGGGCTTTTCCCAGACTCTGCTGCACTGTGCAACATCAGCGCCGTGCTGGCACTTGGATACACACACACACACACACACACACATAAAATTGATTTCATAAATTGAAGTACTTTCTGCACCTAAATATCTCCTATTCCCCTCTGAAAATGAGTAATAGCTATAGAAATAGGAAGATATCGTAATGTATAGGTCTGGACTATCTTGGTACTCAACCCAGAAGTGAAAATTGAGGGTTTTGCTGCATGCACTCACTGACTGCCATTCGCAACCATACATAAAACCATGTTCTGGGCGCTAGATGGTGCTGTTGCGTGTTTTGACCTCAATTCTCAATATTGTTCATGATGCATTTTTTTGTTGTGCAATAAAATTAAACATTTCTCTGAATTGACTGTTTCCATTGCTTTTCATTTCAAATCTAATTTTGCCCCTTGCATATTGGACAAAGTAAAAAAAAAAACAGCAAATTTTAATAATCTTGAATTGTGCCTAAATTAGCCCTAGATGCCACCAGAATACACCATTTGATGTCTCTAATTTCAAAACTTTCTGGGGGAGCATGCCCCCGGACCCCCTAAGCAGCTGGCTCTTAAGGGGTGGGCTGGGCTAGGCTCTGCATCAGTTTCACTGCTCTGATTTTTTTTTTTTTTCTGGGGAAAGCCCTGGGGGCCTTGCCCAAGGGCCCATCAGCTCAACCTATCCACATCGACCCTGCATAGAAGTTGGGAAAATATGCAGAAAGATTATTAGGAATACCTGGATTGAGGACGGAGGCTTTAGAAAATACATTTCAAATACATTTCAAAGAAAACAAATCAAGAAAATGTCATCTGTTTGAAGATATGTTGCATATTATGGCCTTTTTCTTTGTTTATTTGCCTAGCACTGCCCTGTTTGTCCGTTGTGTCCTTGAGCAGGACTCTTTGCCTTAATTTGTTCAGTTGTAGCTTGTACCCTGTTAGCATTTTCAAGCACAATTTAAATAAGCGCTTTTCAGTCATTGTACAGGAGTCCTATCTGCTTCAAAGCCGATATGCAGAACCTTTATTTTTAAATAAATTTCTGAGTGGATAGTATCTCAATCCTTGACTCGTGTATGCTGCATAAATGGGAATAAAAAAAAAATTAGAGAGTTAAAATCGACTGCAAAGTTGGCATTTGAGCTGCCCCGCTGAGCCAGCCAGCCCTGGGTGCGTTATGTCACTGCGGTAACTGGTTTTAAGGCCGAGGCCTTTTACAGCTATCGACCAAAATCATATAAATAAAAATTTATGGTGAAAGTAAGAAATACCATTACCAACTTGCTCAACTAAGACTGATTTTGACTTCAGTGATTGTGGGTTGACTCTCATTAAAACAGGATAGGTGTTATAACTTATGCAACATACACGTACATGCATGCATTTTCACTGGTAAACCGTAAAAGGCTAATTAAATAATCAGAAATTATTATGTATTAATCTGAATGCAGGTAAACAAGGTGGTCCTTGTTTACCTGCATTTAGACTAATACATGTAACTTGTATTGACATGTAACATCCAAATGAGAGTTGGAGCTTACCCGTCTGTGTTCTCGCTTCTTGAAGGCTGACCTTGTGGCCGTTTTGTTTTGAAACAATCTGACTTTCAGTTGTTCGTTCAGTTCTCCGTTCATTCACTTCTTCCACGTAAGGGCGAGATGGCAGCAATATTCAGTTTAGAAATAAGACAGTTACTCCACTCATTCTCTATTTTGTCCATATGGAGTACTTCGTCATTACTGCTCAGCTCAGGCAATTACTAAAACCCACGACGGAATGGGACGTCACCGGTTTTAGCAACAACCACGGGGAGGTCACTGCCCAAGCGATATGTCACATCCCGTTCCATCCCGGATTTTAGCAGCGACCCTCGGCTCACTCCAGGAGGACTGGTGCAACTGAACTTTACTTTTTAAAAAAAATAAATTAAATAAATACTTTCCTTTTCTTGTCTTCTTTTCCTTTAATTGATACTGCACCTTCTTTCAACATGAGCTTATAGCCAACGCTCCTCAACAGATCAGAGGTCTCGTACAAGTCTTCAGGAAAATGTGCAGAGGAGAGACCACTTCATAGGCGCCCAGTGTGCCCATGAACTACTTGCAAAACGCATCCAAATCTTTGCAGTTTGAACATTCTTGGGCCATGAATGCAACGTAAATCCACTTTCTGTTGTGTTGCTGCACCTGCCAGCAACGCATCTATGTGGCATAGCGGTAAATTAGCTCAAAATGGAGGATTGGAGTTGCAGTCAGCTCTGTCTTTTAGTATCATGGAAATGGTGATGAGACAGATAGACTTTCTGCTGTGACGTTACGGACGTCAAGGTCATTGACTCAGACCGCTATCTATATGAATCACTTTAATCGTAAAAATTACTATATTCGATTTATTGTTAATGCTTAAAACTATTCCTGTGCCATTC
>JAPEKL010000027.1:19350123-19364506 GCA_028877455.1 Bagre pinnimaculatus | reverse complement strand
CAGAGAATCTTCTTCCATGTGTTTGGGGAGTCTGCCACATGCTGTTGGGCAAACTCCAAACGTGTTTTCTTCAGCAATGGCTTTTTTTCTGGCAACATTTCCATAAAGCCCCACTCTGTGGAGTGTATAGCTTAAACTGGTCCTATGGACAGATACTCCCATCTCTGCTGTAGATCTTTGCAGCTGCTTCAGTGTTATCTTTGGGGTTTTTTGTTGCATCTCTGATTAATGTCCTCCTTGCCCAGTCTATGAGTTTTGGTGGGCAGTTTTTCCTCTGGTCAGGTTCGTAGTGGTGACACATTCTTTCCATTTTGCTATAATGGATTTAATGGTGCTCTATAGAATATTCAAAGTTTGGGATATTTTGTATCGCCCAACCCTTATCCATACTTCTCCACAACTTTGTCTCTGACCTGTTTGGAGGCTCCTTGGTTTTCATGTTGCTTGCTTCGTAGTGTTGCAGAGTCAGGGTCCTTCAGAACAGGTTGATTTATACGGACATCATGTGACACTTTGCACACAGGTGGAGCTTAATCAACTAATTATGTGACTTATAAAGTGAATTGGTTGGAGCAGCTCTTTTTTAGGGGTTTCATATGAAAGGAGGCGAATACCTATGCACACTCCAGATGTCTGCTTTTTCATCTTAATTATTGTTTGTGTCACAATAAATCACCAATTTGCACCTTTAAAGTGGTAAACATGTTGTGTAAATCAGATGCTGCTAACCCCCCAAAAATCCATTTTAATTCCATTTTGTGATAAAACAGGACCAAGGGGGGGGGAATGAATACTTTTGCAAGACACTATGTAATCCATCCATATATAATACAGATGGGGGAGCAAATGAAAGGAAAAACGAATAGAACATGTCTTAGTCTGGTTTTGGTAAACCATGAGCCACCAGAATAGTTTTGCTGCAGCTTGCTGTAGCCTCTCGAACTGGACTGGAGCCATTCCTCTGAAAGATGTATCTCAGGTGGTGGCAGAGTGTTGTCTAAACAGTCACTCTAAAATCTCCCAGTTGAGTTGAAATCTCAAGATTGTAGAAGGCCATAGCATATCATTTGTCACATTTTCATAGTTGTTAAACCATTCAGTGAGCACTGGTGCCCTGAGCATGGGGGCGAATTCATCCTGAAAGAGATGGCTCTCATTAGGGGAGAAATGTTTCATCATAAGATAAAGCTGATCAGTCAGAAGAAATTATATTGATTTACAGCAACACTTCTATCTAAAGGGACAAGTGAACCCAGATCATGGCAGCAAAATGGCCTCACAGTGTAAGAGACCAATTTTTCCTTGGTCTAGAAAATAATATCCACGCTGTCAGGGCAGAATAAAATTACATCAGACACAGGGCAAGCAATAAAATCAGTTACAGGGAATGTGGACGTTCTTTATGTTCCTTTTTGACATCTTGTAAACTAGCAATGTATCTGCTTTCATGTGCTGCTATTTCACTGGCGAGCAAAAACATTTAAACTCAAGGAAATGATCATGAAGAAAAACTGAATTGAACAGAAGGAATCGGTAGTAGAGAAAATCTTTAAAAAAAAAAAAAAAAACCAAAACCTAATAATGTAACCTGCCGGTGGATTATATATAACTTTTAGTTCTGAAGAACGAACATTGCAATAATAAAGGCTTGTCAGCCATTTTTCTCCCAAATGCCCTTATTCTCATTTTCAGCACACTGGGAAAGCCTGTTTTAGACAGTGACCTTTAGAAACCTTTTTCCAGTCTCGCTTTTACCAGCATCTGAATGCCATTTGCAGCATTTTTTTCATGTCTGTGTTTTTATTTTTAAATGCAGATTAGTCAGTCATGGAATGATACAATTATATATTGTATAATAACAAGAAAAAGCTTTAATAAATCGAACATGAGTAGAATGTGAAATAAATATCATTAATAATCATTCCGTTAAGGTTAACAAGATATTTTAAGTAAGGAATTAATATTCAAGTTTCAAGTTTTTGTTTGACTAGCAGTGCACACTCGGGCCCTTGACCTGTTTTACAGGTTAATCTGGTGTAACATTTAAAAAACAAACACGAGGAAGACACAAATAAAGCCAGTGACATTACAAACAATATAGGCAAGAACTAAGTCTATCCTCAAACAGCAAATGCTATGTACTGCTACTTTAAAGTACATTTTTAAATGTCTTCTGGCCTAGTACTTGTCTCGCTTCTAACAGGAGCTTGTTCCTTGTCTGGGGTCTGTAGTATTGCAGACTGCCTTTAAATGGCTCAACGTTTGCTGGAGGAGAGCTAAGCTGATGGGATCCCAGTCCGAGAGTAGCTTGACAGCAGTCTGGGTACAAACCTTTATAACAGGAAGTGACTTCCATTTAAACATGGCCTATATATATCTAGGGTGGAGCTCATTTGTGGACTGCGTTAAACACCATGACTAGAATGTTAACTTCAGTCCTCTTACTCGGGGGGGGGGCTCCATCCCTGCCTCCGCTAACAAAATCTCAGTTGAGGCATGGTCCTGGAGTGTATGGTCTAAATCCTTGCAACTCGATTTAACAACCTGTTTTGTTGTAGTGTTTGTGTTTTGTTGCACTGCACAAGAGATGGCAACCAGGCAGTGGCACAGTAGTCCAAGTGTGAAGATAACAAAGTATGATGCATGGTTTGGAGTATTTCCTTGGTAAGAATGGCTTTTGCGCGATTTAAGGCACCCAGACCAGCCAGAAGTTTTCGTATGACTTTATCAGTGTGAGCTGCCCACTGAAGATAGGGGTCCAGAGTTATCTGGACCCCTATGGAATATGGAAAACAATCAAGTGACAGGGTTACCACTCCAGAGCTGGCTGATTTTTATTTTCCTATCGAGGAAAACAATATTTCACTGACATTACGGATTTGTTTTTCATGCAGTGTCCGCCATACAGCCGGGCAAACAAAGAAACAGCGACAGTTAAGAATGAAAATCAAGACGACTGCAGTCAGCACAATCTCTCTCTGAAATTATTAAAATTTTACTTTATACCAGCAGATTGCGTTACATCCAAAAGCTGAAACATGCAGGCATCACAGAGATAATTTATCCACAAACGTATTTATTTATTTATTCTGCACACACACTCTCTCTCTCTCTCTCTCTCTCTCTCTCTCTCTATGTATGCATGCATACTTGTTCACTGTTTCAGATGTATTAAATGCAGAGGAGGAATTTCGCTGTGCTTGAGTTCACATGTGACAAAAATAAAAAAAAATTAAAGGCTTGTTCTTAATTTACCCACAAATGTATTCCAGTGGCAGCCAGGCACTTAAAGTGTTCAGCAAACCAGCTACCGGATTTGGGACACTACAAGATCCTGAACTATTTAGTATTTGGGACTTCTAAATATATCAGAGATGCTAAAGGCGAGACAAAAGTGCAGATGCCTACCAATAGGCAGGTTTCGTGCATGCTGGAATGTTGTGGGAAATTCCTGATAAAGAAAAATACCTTGTGACAAAAGTAAACTCAAACATGGCCAAACTATTACTATTGTAATAGATCTTGGCCCTGGCCTGTTTAGTATATTTTGTGGTGTTTAGCCTCGTCTCCATTATCAGTACATAACAAGCATTCTGCTAGTTGAGCCAAACATTAGGTCCAATTAAATATATCGCGTCCAAAGCCCACATCTAGATGTACATTTTAACGTTGCACAGAGCTTTCACACTAACCTGATATAAAATGCTCTCCACACACAGGAATGTTTTGTTGGCATTCAATCTTCCCATTTAACTGCAACTCGCCATTTTTCTTGCCTTTCTGGGTTTGCAAGGAAGCGGTGAAAAGTTAAATCAGGCTTATCTCCACGTCCGTTATTACATCCAAAAGCACTACAGGTCTCTGGGATTGTTCTTTTAGATGTAACTTCTCCAAGTTTATCTGTAGATATTTACTGAATTGGGCTTACAATCACTCATATGCATTTGTGCCGGTCGCTGGCAAAACAAATCCGCAGTTGCGATGACATCACATGGAAGTCCTCTATAATAGCATGTCCCAGTGTGTTTTATTCCACTTATACCTACCATAGCAGTTCCTCAAATTGTTTTTATTTGTTTCTAGTCATGTTTACTGAGAGAGAACTCGTGCACAAAGAGACTCAGTTCCTGGTATCATGTTACAGCCACCGTGAGCATTTATTCTGTCACCAGCCTCTCGCCTCTCTTCTCTTTAAGTTAATAAGTGACACAAAAAACACAGCTTGTCAGGATGCTAAGACTTTTTTTGTTGCGAAGTGTTCACACAGGAAACTCCTTTCAAAAAAATTATTTGAAAAAAACAAGCATGTTGAGAGAAAACCTGTGATGTCTTGCACCTGAACTACAGTCAAACCTGCTCTTAAAACATCAAGCAACAGCTTATCAGTAATAGTTGTGAATTCATGAGATATGTGGGATAAAATAAATGATCTAAAGTAAAATTAAACCTAGCGTTTCACTCCACAGTCTTATTATTACAGGTAGTTACTTGCGTACAACTAGCCAACTTGATCAAGTTAACTTGCTCAGTGAGTTTCGTAATATAATGTGTAACGATTGTAGAGATACTTTGTTGTTTCTCTTCTGTTGATTTAATTTCTTATTAAATTCTTTTGGGAAGTAGTAAAAAAAATTGCGCCACATGTCTGCCTATTTGTTAGTCGCGACAAAGCTAATTACAGTTCTTATGTTTAAAAAAAGCTTATCTTGTTGCCTAAATAAGGTAAAACAAGTGACTTATCATTTAAAGTCCATATTGAGCTTTTAGTAGCTTCATACAAGCAACCTGCTGAGTTTGAACGCATGAAGATTTTATGCACCTTGGCAGTGAGAGTATTTTGTAACAGTCTTAATTAGCTGCCAGAAAATGGCTTCACAGCTCAAAAGGCTCTTTCAAAGTCCCGTGGTACAGTCAACTTCTTCAGCGCTAACAAGCTTGTTCTCTCTCTTTCCCTCTCTCGCTTGTCTTTATTTCTCTTTTTTTCCCCCTATTGAGGAGCAGGGAGGATTCAGGAGGTGATTTATTGTTAGTAGCTTAGTCTGACAGATTGTTGTCAATTACCAGAGAAAGCCTGAGCTTTGACGATCCTGCGGCTGTCCTTACACACACTTTTTATTACTAACATGTCGGTTTCTTTTCATGCCCGTTTTGCTTTTATAATGGAACAGAATCATCATGGATCATTTGTTAATTGTCCTACTTGGAGTGATCAGGTTGCACTGTAATGAAGTGCGTTCTGAAAGTTTGAGTCGGAGAGATAGAACATGTGTACACAAGGAAGTTATTTGGTTATTCTTATATACAGGGATACTTTGGCTCTTTTTTTCTTTTTTTTTAATGCCTGGTTTTTGCTAATAAACCCCAGTGCGAATTAACACTAGAGGAAGTCCCAGTCAGAACAGTGTTCTTCATATAATGGATCCACTTTTGTAGTGAAAAGGAATAGTTCTGCAAGCAGCTTTTACTGTCATGGTTCATGTGATGTGCTAATGAGATTTTCCTTGCCCAGATTTATTTGGGAATTGTTAGACATCGTGAGCTTCCTTTTAGAGCCGAGATGTGATTGTGTGTGGGAAACTGATCATCATGGCTGTTAGATCGTTTTGTTTGTTTTTAAGGTACTTTCAGTTGCACAAAAGTGGTCCAAGGAAGGACAACCAGTGAACCGGCGATAGGGTCATGAGTGTCGAAGGGTCATTGATTCGTCTGGGGCATGAAGGCTAGCCCATATGGTCTAATCCCACAGGGGAGCTACTATAGCACAAACTGTTGGAAAAGTGAATGCTGGCTAAAACAGAAAGGTGTCAGGATTAACTTTCAGCGGTTTGTGCTACTGTAGCTCCCCTGTGGGATTGGACCATATGGGCTAGCCTTCGTACCCCATGCGAATCAATGACACCCATGATGCTGTTGCCAGTTCACCGGTTGTCCTACCTTGGACCACTTTTGGTAGGTACTAACCACTGCATACCAGAAACGGCACACAAGATGTGCCATTTTGGAGATGCTTAGACCCAGCCATCTAGCCAACACAATTTGGCCTTTGTCAAACTCACTCAGATCCTTACGCTTGCCCTTTTTTTTTTTTTTCCTCCTTCCAACACATCAACTTCAAGAACTGACTGTTCTCTTGCTGCCTAATGTATCCCACCCCTTGACAGGTGCCATTGTAATGAGATAATCAATGTTATGTCTGATCAGTGTAGATCTGTTCAACCTGTTGCTGAAATTTTGTTGGCTTGCCAAGTCTTGTTCCTTTACTAGTACTTCTTTGAGTTAATTCATCATCTGATATTGCTACTTCAGTGATGTGGGTCAATACCTGTCTCCACCCGCCCCTTTTCTGAGTACAAGTACATGCATTTTGATATTCCTTGTATACTGGTATGGAAATCAGTAGCTCTTTTACTATTAATCAGGGACATCATTTTATTTTATTTAGTTCTACATGTGCTTCAGCTCATCATGCCAAGTTTTAAGTTTAAGGTATTACTATGTTTAAACATTATCTTTAATAGGGAGTGTGAGGATGGATGACCTGAGGTTGCAGAGCAGTATCGGCAGTGTTGGCATTAAAAAATGGTAGTGGATTTCACTGCGACATGTGAGCAAAGTGTAGACCATGGAAAGGAAGCAGATATGTCTCAGTGCTAAGTGCTCTCACTGCCAACTGTGTTCAAATCAGCCGTCATCTCTCACACTCTTACAGATACGGTTTAAGCACCATCAGACGTTTTATCAGACTTCTTGTATTATAAATGTTGTTGGAGTACCTCGTGTGATAAATTTTGCACTCAAATATACTGCCCTATCATGTCTCTATGTACCAACTAGTCATTTAGTCAGTTTATGTACGTTTAATACTATGATGATTATCCGTATTTGATTCTCTACTGTCAGTTTAAATAGCACATCTGAATGCCGTATTCAGAATGAAGCCTTGTAGTACATACTGTCCTGCTATTTGCTAGTTGTTCGTATCATGCATGTTCGTGATGCCGAGAGCTAGCTTCAATTTGAGGTGTTGATGTTCAGAGAGCCCAGCACATCTTCAATGCATCATGCTAATTTCCTGTTTTACTGTATCCTGCAATCCTTCAGCAGCATCATGCCAACAACAACACGGGCCTGACCAAGAGTGAAGCCGAGAAGAAAGAGTCCGACAAGTCCAGGGACCGCTCCAAAGAGAGGGACAAGAAGGAGGAGAGGAAGGACCGCAAACGAGTGAGTACACATCTGCCCTTGGCTGGGTTTATAAAATCACAACAGTGGATGGAGGAGAAGTGGAGCTGTGCATGTGCTCAGGAAGCGATCAGTGTGTGTGCGTCATTGTGGTCCTTAGGCTTCAAACAAGCCTCGCTCTATCATGTGAAGTTTGCTTGGTGTAAACAGCAGATATTGAGCTCCTGGTGTGTGTGTGTGGGGCATGGACCCAGACCCTGAGTGGTGTTTGCAGTTCTAATTGTTTTTGTCTCTCTCTCTTTCTTTTCTGTATCTCTTTCTGTTTTTTTTTTTTCTGTAGGACTACTCCAACAGCGACCGCGAGATGAGCCAGGAAGCCAAGCGCCGCAAAGACGAAAATGGAACAAGTGAGTCGAGACTGCTTTCATTTGTTTGCAAGCCAGAAGACTCTTTGAGGCATAGGCAATTGGAGCATGTGTGAGTGTGTATGTTTATCATCTTCACCCTGGCTGTTGCCTATTCCTCACAGGCTCCTCAAAGCATAGTAAGAGCGCCAGTCCGCCTGATTCGCCCCGCTCCAATGACAAGGACAACAGCAAACGCTCCAAATCCACCAGCAAAGACAAGAGCGACCTTGCCAAAACTGAGAAGACCTCTGGAGGCAAAAAGGTACTTTCAGTTGCACTTGATTGAAAGGGAGACTGGTTCCCTCCTCGACATGCACTTCTGTTTCTGAAGTCCACCTGCATGTGGGGTATTGCAGGACAGTGGGAAGAGCGTGCAGGGCGAGCAGACGGACATTTCTGCCTTTAGCAGCAAGAATAATGCAGCCGAAGCTTCTTTTCAAAATATTTAATCGTGTTTAGTTGTAAGTTGTCATGTTTAGATGGAGTAGTTAGCAGCATAAACCTAATTTCCAGTATATTTTGAAATAAGCATTGCATTGCTTCTGCTTGTAGTTATAACCAGCTTTCTTATTTTTTGTTGTTTTGGAAAGGATATTGCATCAGACCACAATATCTTCTGGTTTTGCTCTTTTTGTATGCAGTCATGTTGACTCAATCTCAATCCCTCGGGCCTTCAATACTTGTCTAACAAATTTAATTTGAGCTGAGAAAAGTAGTTCATTTTTAAGTTAAATAAACAAGATTTGTTGTTCTGTGAGCAGGTGTGTGTAGTAACATGCAGGTGTAATTGTTTTTTTATATTTCACAAACCTAGTTCTGATTGAATACATTGCCTTCTCTTATCCATATCATTACTCATACTTTTGATAGTTTAGTATGTTTCAGCTTGAGCTAAATTTTCACAAGGATCACTAAAATGTAATGGTAATTTTTATATTTTATTTGCTTTTATTCAAGCAATGAATTTGTTGCATGATTTGGCTAAATCATGTTTGAGTTTTTGTGAAATCTTTATCAGATTTGCCAGCTTTGTTTTAGGTCCTTTTTTTTTGTGGGGGGGACGACATTGAATTTGTTTCTTATATGATGGCATATTATGGCCATTGTAGGTTTAAAAAAAAAAAAACTGAGGTGGTGGTAATATTTTTTTGGGGGAAAAAAACAACTCAGAATTTCTGACAGTTGTACATTTACAAGAAAATCAGATATCAAAGTTTGCTTTTTGCCGTGTTTTTGAATGACAATGTACAAGCATACTTTTTGGGATATTTACAAGATAATATGTACAAGATATTTTTGGGGCGCTCCTCTGCAAAATGTATGTTAGTCATATGATCAGAGGGAAACGTCTCTGAATATTGTGGCAATGCAATATCCTACAGGGATAATTTAGTTTTTTATATTTCACAAACCTGATTGAACACCGTTTCTTGTATTAGGAAACTCCTTAATGATTTAACAAATTCTTCCAGTCTGTTTGAGTCCTTAATGATTTACACAGACCTGTAAGCTCCGGTTACCTGTAAGCTCCGGTTGTGTTTAAGCTCATTTGTTCTTTTTCTTTAAACTGCTAGGCTAGTCAGTATTGCAAGGCAGTATGCTCTGTCCAGGCACACAGTGGAGATTAGCTGCATTATTATTATTGTTATTAATAATAAATTTTTATTAAACCCAAGATCCACTCAGCTGACACTGGAGTGGATTGGAGATGTGTATAAACTTCTGCTAATAATCTATCTACATTATTAAATTTGTAAAATATATAACTAATATAAAATGAGTAATATACAATATAGTGAGACAGACATATTATGATTAATAATGAATAAAATTTGTACTCCATGAATAAAAATATATCTAAATACCAGAACAGGGCTTTCCCCAGGGAAAAAAAAAAAGAATGGTGCTACTGATGCAGAGCCCATCCTGTAATGGCTGGCCCTGCCTGGAGGGCCCCGAAAGCTGCTAGGGGAGTCTGGCGGCATGCTCCCCCAGAAAATTTTGAAGTTAGAGACTTCAAATGGTGCATTCTGGTGGCATCTAGGGCTGATTTAGGCACAATTCAACATTATTAAATTTGCTGTTTTTTTGCCTTGTCAAATATGCAAGAGGCAACATTTAAAGGGCAAAATTAAATTTGAACTTAAAACACTGGAAACCGTGAATTCAGAGAAATATTTAATTTTATTGCACAACAAAAAATGCATAATGTTGAACAATATAGCACGTCTCTTATAGCAGAAAAGTATTTCCAATAGTTTGTTCTAAATTTTTTTAGTAGTCTGAGTTTTTCACATAGTCGGGCAGAGAATTATATAACGTGGTAGCTGAAAAAGCAAAAGTTTTGTGTCTTGACTTTGAGTTTATTTTATTCCAATTCCAGGATGCCAGGAATAGAATTGGGGTCAAAACATGTAACAGCGCCATCTAGTGACCAGCACCTAGAACATGGTTTTATGTATGGTTGCGAATGGTAGTCAGTGCACACAGCGAAACCCTTTATTTTCACTTTTGGGTTGAGTACCAAGATAGTCTAGACCTATATATTACAAAAGCTTCCTATTTCTATAGTTATTACTCATTTTCAGAGGGGAATAGGAGACATTTAGGTGCAGAAAGTACTTTGCATTGTTTAGTTTTGTAGTGTTTTTTTTTTTTGTGTGCGCGCGCAAGTGACACCGTGGCACTGACGTTGCACAGCGCAGCGGAGTGCCACGTATCCGCGCTTTGGGGAAAGCCCTGCAGAAAAGTATTTCCAATAGTTTGTTCTAAATTTCTTAGTAGTCTGAGTTTTTCACATAGTCGGGCAGAGAATTATATAACGTGGTAGCTGAAAAAGCAAAAGTTTTGTGTCTTGACTTTTTGAGTTTATTTTCAAGATATGAATATTGTTCTTTGCTCTTGTGTTATAGCTGTGGACATTAGAGTTTTTTAACAAAAAAAATTATGTAGAAGTCTGTTTGTACACCATCAGACATTTGTTAAATTTCCATCTTTCAACAACAGCAACCATATTTAGCTTTCTGAAAAGGACTTCAGAACGTTGTGTTGCCTTGTGTTCATTTGCAAAATAACTTGCAGCACTTCTTTGAAAGCACACTCATGTTGCCTCATTTGTTTGCTGTTTGTGTTTTTATTAAAGGAATCCAGGCATGACAAAGAGAAATCTGAAAAAAAGCGAGACAGTACCGGTGCAAAAGAAGATAAGAAACAATATCCTTTGACATAAATGGACATTCGTGCATTTGGTTTTTCTGTAAACAAACCTCCACTTTTCACCAATTCCCGAATCCTTTTCAGCCCAACCCTGCATGAGACCTCGTGTCTGTAGATTATGCTGTAGTCTTGTTGATGTGCATGTTGTGTTATTGCTGATGCATTCCTTTTGCATCAGTCACATCATGACTTTGCCCTTAACATTTCTCACCCATAAATCATCAGAAAAGCACAGATAATGTAACATGACATGGACAAGGTAAGATATGAGCAGAGCCTGTCGACTTCAATGCTTTCATGCTAAAGCCATATGGTTTTTATGTTTGACCTCAGTCCTAAAATGTGTCTTAAAACAATGGTATAATTGTGTGTGCTGGATCTCAGCAAAGCTGGGAATATGTTTATGATCCACAAGCACCAAGTTCAGTTTTATCTTCACTCAAGGACGAAAGTGTTGCCAGGCAACACGTCAATTGTTTCGAATCCACAGACTTGCTTATATCATTATTTTCACTTTTCCATCCTGCTCTAATTATCTAACAGCCAGTAATAATTTTGATCTAATCTTGTTACTTTAATAAATGCATCAATTTTTATACATGTAGCTGAGTACATATGAGATGAATCAGTTTTGGGTTTTTTAAGCTGAACACAGGCATGCATATGTAATACAAAATTAAGTAGCATTAGCATGAAATATTGCACTTAATAGCTCTAAACAAATTAACAAGTTCACAAAGAAAATAAATTTGAATAATTGCTGTCAAAGTAAGATTTTGAGAGACTGTCGGTAATAAGACAGAGCTGAGAATCACTCGTTTGACCCACCTCCTTTTCATGCCCCTGCTGACACAATCAGGACTTTAAGCATGGTGTTGGTGTACTGTTATATATAAAAAAAAAAAACAACCATGAAATTATCACAAATACATGAACAAACATATCCTTACTGAAAGCTTCACTATATTCATATTTTGGTCACATGTTAAGGTGATGATACATGGGGCAACTTTTAGGGCAATGTTGCTGATAATGGGCAACCAGGTGAGACACAGGGCAACTAATTAGAGCAACAGACAATTGACAACAACCAATCAGATAAGAGCAAATCCATTGCCAGGGAGACAGACACCGCAAAGATGTACACTGAAACTTTTGCAGTTGTCACATTTGTCTTGGCTTCAATTTTTATTTTGCTCAAGTATCATTTCTGGAACAAAGCTGAATAGATACTCTGGTCAAAAGATAATTTGCCATTATTTTAACATTTGTAAGTCAAAATAACCACATTCTGTTAACCCTCTGGGATCTGAGGATATTTTCTGACACTCTAATGATGTCGGTATGCTCTGATTTTGTTGTCAATTTCAACAAATCTAAGTAGTATTCTAAGTAGACTTGGGTCATATGACCTTTTTTTGTGTTCAGCTACAATAATATCCATGAAGTATGTATGTCATGATTGTACTTTAAAAAAAAAAAGAGGAATAAATTAAGAGGTTGTAAAAAGCAGTTTTAGAACTGTGTTGGAATGTGTGAAAAAGCATCCATTATGATGAACCACTTTGATCTCTTGAGGTGATTCTGTTCAGTCTTAGGAATGTATCAGGCACAAAAACTTAAATCTGCTCCACTGATTTGAACAATTAACTGGCCATCAAAAAAATTATGTCCTATTGTTTTGAGATAAAGGGTTGGCAGGGGGAGAGGGGTATTCAATGAGAAGAGTAAAAAAATTCCATTCCATTCAACGAGAAGAGTGAAATCCCTTCCCACTGCCCACTCTTCATCCCGTCAGGTCAAGTGATCAAAACAGTTCGTCACCATGGGTAAGGTAATGTTTTTTCACACATTACTACACAGTTCTAAAAGTGCTTTTTACGACAGCTCCATTTATCTGGTATTTTGTTTAAAAATGCAATCATGACATATTGTTGCTGAACTTGTGCTGAATACAAAAAAGTCATATGGCTGAAAATACTGCTTAAATTTGTTGAAACTGACATTAGAGCATGCCAAAATCATTAGAGTTACAGAAAAAGACAAAGAAGAAAAGAGAGCAAACAAGTGACTGTGCGTGTTTTTATTTAGCTACTCAAGCATGCAAAGATTATGCACTACAGTGCACGCATATCAACCGATATGCTTATAGAAATAGAAGAAATATTTACTTAAGTTGATCTTCAGCTGGATCGAGTCAAAGTACAAAATGACACCGCTCATCATTAGTGTCACAGTTCTCAAGATTGAATTGATTCGCTGTCCTGAAATTGAATCACTGTCCTGAATCATTAACTGAATCGTTGTTCTGAAATTGAATTGCTGTCCTGAATCATCTGAAGCGCCTCATGAGCATGAAATCGCCATGCCATCTTGCAACAAGTTTTACCTCCAAACAGGTAGCCTAAACTATGGCTGACAGATTTTTATCCTGTTTACGGTGGGCGTTCCCATCGCAAAAGGGAAACCAATTGAAACGGAAAGAGTGAAAGTGATTATCATGCCGTTACCATGTGAACAGTCTTTATGAATGTGTAAGTGGGCCCTCAGCTCTCCGACTCAGGTGTGACTGAGTAAGGTGACAAGTTTTATGTTTCATCTAATTTAGCTAATTTTAAAAAATATATATTATTTGGCAGTGGGCACATAGTAAAGTATAAAGTTTGTCAATATGTTTATCATGCTTGTATAATAAAAAGTTGCCAAGATATTTATCTAAATACATGACCTCCTCATTCTAATCCTGCCAAGCTTCGCTGGCGAAGCTCTTCACCCCAGAGGGTTAATAATAAACACTTTTTAAAAATCTCTCTAAAAATGCTACTAGCCTCAATCACATATGCTATAACTTAATAATTGATATATCACTAATGGCAAAAACATAATTGTTTAATTCTCATCTCAGCGAAAAAGAAAAAAGGACATGGACCAGGAGATGGCTGCTGAGGAGGAAAAGGCTTTCTTTTTTTAGATCCCGAAGTTTGTACTGCTTTGCCCTCAGGTTCCACAAGTAGTCGTGCTCTGTATGTGAATTAGATCAGACGATAAGTTAGACAATCTCTATTACAACTCTCAAAAAAAAAAAATTGTGAGCTGCCCATCACTTTTAACTTGATGCAACAGAGCTAACATTATTCTTGTATAGGTAGCAATAATGTTCAGCTAGCTATGTTAGCAAAAACCACTGCTAGTTAGCCAAATCCCATTCAATCTCTTTGGAGCGGTGGTTAGCTAATGGCAGTTTACACCTCATCTCATTTATCTCTAGCCGCTTTATCCTGTTCTACAGGGTCGCAAGCAAGCTGGAGCTTATCCCAGCTGACTACGGGCGAAAGGCGGGGTACACCCTGGACAAGTCGCCAGGTCATCACGGGGCTGACACATAGACACCAGACAACCATTCACACTCACATTCACACCTACGGTCAATTTAGAGTCACCAGTAAACGTAACCTGCATGTCTTTGGACTGTGGGGGAAACCAGAGCACCCGGAGGAAACCCACGGGGAGAACATGCGAACTCTGCACAGAAAGGCCCTCGCCGGCCACGGGGCTCGAACCCGGACCTTCTTGCTGTG
>JAPEKL010000027.1:17932456-17945413 GCA_028877455.1 Bagre pinnimaculatus | reverse complement strand
AAAGGGATCAATAAAGTTCTATCTAATCTAATCTAATCTAATCTAATCTAATCTAATCTAATCTAATCTAATCTAATGCCTGAGTCCATGCCCATGTTCCAGTTCATGCCCCTGCCAATGCTTAATTCCATGCCCAAATCTATGCCTGAGCCCATGTCTGGGCCTATGGCTGAGCCCATGCCTATGTCTGAAGCTATGTCAGAGCCCATGTTTATGCCCAAGTCTATGCCTGAACCCATGTCTGAGTCCATCCCCGAGTCCCTGACCATGCTCACGCCCATGTCTATGTCCAAGTCCAAGCCAGAGTCTAAATCCCTGTCCATTCCAGAGTCCACATTCTTGACTAAACCCATGTTCTGGCAGGAATCCAAGCCTCCACCTACTGCTATGGCCCAATGCCAAGTCAAGCTTGAACCCAAGCCTCCACCTGCATCCACACTCCCTTACCAAGCCCAACTGGAACCCAGACCTCTGCCTAAACCCATGTCTTTCCAAAGCTCTGAGGGAACTTTTTCCAGTGACAGGTCCTCATCGCCGGGGCTGACCAAGGAGGTTTTTAGTCCCTGAAGAGAACTCTTGGGGGGGGGGGGGGGGTCATGTCAGTGCGTGTTTGTAATTGACGCACCTCGAATGGTTACTTTTGTCCATGCACATCTGTACACTGTGTGTACCACAAGGACTAATTACATGCACCTTTCCTAGATTAGAGCACAATCAGCGTGCACTTACATATAGGGATACTGAACTTACACAGACTTTGCAAAGTATTGCTCAGTGCCTTAGTGTTTGACCCTACAAAGACTTTTGTTCATATTGTTATTCTGGTTTTTGACTTGCTTTTGTATTTTAGATTCTGCCTTTTGTCTCTGCCTCTTCTAGTCTGTTTGTGCCTCACATTACCATTGCCTGTCTTCTGGTTCTGATTCTGCCTAATGTTTTGGATTGTATGCCTGCTTGTTGTTTTTTAATAAACAAATAAACATGCTTCCTGCACTTACACCCATGTGCAGTCAACATTACTGACAATACCACAGGTTCTTTGAGCATGTTCTTTCAAACTTATTGACCCTTGGGGCCTTGGTTATTGATGCACTATGAAGTAAGGAAGGGTGAATTGAATAAGCCACATTTAAAATGCTTTTGACTCTCTAGCACCATCTCATATTCATTTCTATCATTTGTCCTGTACCCATACACACACTGACAGAGGAACTTTTTTTCCTCTGTTCTTCATTAACAGCACTGATTTCTGATATGTCCTGTGTGTGTTGGAATTCGACAGTCTGAGTGGATCAGGCTGTAAGACACACATTTCTTCTGTGAATGAAACTATCACATCTAGTGTGTCGCAGCTCAGCTTGACTTGTGGCAAATGTTCGTGGGTTGCACCTCCACAAGAAACCATGTAATCTGACCAAGGTCTCCTGGGACCACTAAGTGTGAAAAGTGAGAATGACATTGTACTTGATTGGATATTTGAGGAAATCACAGATGCCAATCAACTACCAGATTTATGAGTGGGATGTGTCATGTGACATGGCTGACTCTAGACATAACCATTTTCATGTTTTCAAATAAACATGACAAATTATGATTAAAATCATAATTGTATTATGTTTAGTGACAAATAATATAAGTACACATTTACAGTCCAAAAGCATGTAGAGGGCTTGTGTATGTCTATTTACATAAATATGGCTGAGATTAATATTAACACCTCATACCACCCTTCTTGTCAGGTACCGCCCAGTCCTAAGTCCACCACTAACTAAAGAATTTCCACTCAATTAGTTCCCCAGATGACTGGGTCAGAAAGGTAGAGACTAACTGCTATCTTTATTTTATGCTTTTTATAGCCTTGTATTCAGTTTCACTTGGCACCAAGAGAGATGTTTGCACATCTTGGTGAAATCACCTTCCAACACCATTCCAATGCCTTGTCAAACACTGGTGGATTAGTGTCTGTGGGCAGCCTCAGTCCACCAAGGCCTGAGGCCTATACCCCCTGGCACTCTGTGTGATGCTTCCTGACTGGGTGATCACTGACACATGGAGAATCTGACCCACTTGCATTTAGGGCAGTCATCTCAGAAGCATCCCAGCCCTCTTCAAACAGACCGGTCCAGGTCCCATCCCAGATGTCTGGGCATTAGCTGTGGCACTCTGGAAAAGAGACATGAGGGTAGGAGGATTTAGATGGGTGACATGCAAGAAACATCAGCTCTTCCATCTCCTGGCATCTGCTGGCCAGTCCTGCAGTGGGCTCCTCCTTCAATGAAGTGGAGGTGATGGGGCTTGTGCTCCCTAGGCTTGTGAATGCACATATATGGTTCTCTGCCAGATAGATTGTATTATACCTAAATTTAGGCTGGTGACACTGGAGGCATGTGGCTGTTCCAATCCAATGTCAGGTGATGAACTGCTCCAAGCTTCACTTGTTCAGCAAACTTCTCTGGCTCCTTGGGGTCATGACCATATGATAGAGCTGAGCCTCAGAGCAAGGGCAAAGATCCCCTTCTTCCACAGAGGCATCAACTTTGTCCTTCATGGGTTAATTCCACCTGCTCCAGGACAGTTCTTTTCACTGCTAGGTTGTCCAACTGGCTTTCAGTTAGCAGGCTATGTGCAGTCAGTTCATCTTCCTAGTCAACCGAGCTTGGATCCAGAAGCCCCACTCACACAAGGGAAATTAACTAGCCAAGGCCGTACCCTCAAACATATGGAAGTATTTTGTGTCGTCTCGACTTACAGTCAAGAGGATATTTATATAATTTGTGCACTCACTAGCACTTTAATAGGAACTTGTTCTTCATTTTAAGATTCCTGTTCTTGTCTGGCAGGAGTGGAACTCAATGTAGCCTTCTGCTGTTGTAGAAGATGCTTTTCTGCTCATCAAAGTTGTAACGAGTGATTATATAAGTTGCTATATCCTTCCTGGCAGCTCAAACCAATCTGCCCATGTTCCTCTGACCTATTATCAACAAGGCATTTCCACCCACAGAACTGTCACTCGCACAATGTTTTTTGTTTGTTTGTTTACACCATCCTGTGTAAACTCTAGAGACTGTTGTGTGTGAAAACCCCAGGAGATCAGCAGTTTACTCAAATACTCAAACCAGTCCATCTGGCACTAACACCCATACCACAGTGAATGTCACAGAGATCACAATTTTTCCCATTCTAATGTTTGAAGTGAACATTAACTGAAGCTCTTGATTTGTATCTGCATGATTTTATGCATTATGCTGCTGTAAAGGAATTGGCTAATTAAAACAGCAGGTGTATGGGTATACCTAATAAAGTGGTCAGTGAGTACACATACTGTACATGCAATTTTACATTATAAACTTCTCTCTTGGCCGCACGGTGGTATAGTGGTTAGCACTGTCGCCTCACAGCAAGAAGGTTCTGGGTTCAAACCCAGTGGCCAACAGGGGCCTTTCTGTGTGGAGTTTGCATGTTGTCCCCGTGTCTGCATGGGTTTCTTCCGGGTGCTCTGGTTTCCCCCACAGTCCAAAGACATGCAGGTTAGGTTAATTGGTGGCTCTAAATTGACCGTAGGTGTGAATATAATTTGTTGTTTGTCTCTACGTGTCAGCCCTGTGATGATTTGGTGACTTGTCCATGGTGTACCCTGACTCTTGCCCACAGTCAGCTGGGATAGGCTTCAGCTTGCCCACGACCCTGCACATAAGCGGTTATGGATAATAGATGGATGGAACTTCTCTCTTCATACAGAGAATGCGCTTGATTCTCTACATACACTGAAAATGTATAACCCATAAAAGTTACAGTTGTTTCTCTGGAGGAATTCTTAAACATTTGATGTATAATCCTACAACAATGTTTCCCTATCAGACTTGTTTCCAAGTAGAATGCTTTGTTGAACTCTAAGAACCCTTATGGGCCCTTAAAAATCCCTTGTAAAAACTCAGATATTTTTTCTAAGAATGTCTTAACAATATCAAATAGCATTAAGACCAAACACATGTTTAATGGTTTGAAAAATTAGTTTCTCTGCAAAACTTGATCTCTGCCAGCCCTGTATTTTAACAATTACATATCACAGGAGAATTAAAAACTCTGTGCTTTAATCTGCTTTACATCAGCTATAAGTGATAAACATTTGTACACTTTTACAAGTGACATAAATAGTGAAGACCCACAAAACTGTGTTGAATGAGAAACAAGAAGCTTATAATGCTTTGCTTGAAGTCACAAAAATCCATGGTTCTATGTTTATGCGTTTTTTGACCAAAGTGAGAAAGAAAAAAAAATCCCATTGCATCTGTGAATTTTGAATATCGCACCCACATACTTGTTGCTAAGTAGCAAAGTGAAAATGAGGGTTAGTAGGGTGTTTGACAGGATGCTGTCTGTCCCTTGTTTTACTCATATACACCCTCTCACACAGTCCACTTCCGCTTTGCTATTGACACTGTCGCAATCAGCTGGCATGTGTATGCACATAATTAGATAAGCCATGCACACTGCTTCCTAATGCCACAAATCAGATTAGGCCATCGATTCAACAGAGAGTTGGTGAATTATTCATCTTCGCTTAGGGCACCACACCTAAAGCAAGATCCACAAAGAAAAGACTAAATGTGAAAAATACTCCTAAACATCAAAGCTGCCTGGCTATGCATCTTGCTGCAGCTTTCCCCAAGTAACTGTCATGACAAGGACATCATTGCTGACCTGAATTCAGCCTGACCAGCTCCCCAAAAACACCATGCATGCATTGCACTACACATGTAGTCATTGCATAGTCAGTTAGGCTGATTATTACTGGCAAGAATGTGTGGTATATATTGACATGGCACGCTTTCCTATTAACCGAGATTGCCCCAGGTTCAGACTGTGGCTCAGGCACACAAGGTCTGCTGCAAGAATTTATAAAGTCACTGATTCTGCAGCCTTCACTGATGTCCAGCTCTCTGGCATGTTGGAGGATCAATATGACCTTACCACAGCCGCCTGCTCCTTGGAAACTTAATTACTGAGATTCAGCTACAAAGTCATCATAGCTTGCCTGCCAGTATTCAACAAGGATTATTACTAGCCTAATAAAATGGGCTATTTATGGGCTACACTACTGATATCTCGTCTCACTGGAGGATTTCACTTCAGCAATATCAATTTAAAGTTCTGGCCTGAAAATGCAAAAAAAAATGTAATTAATTGACAGCATTAAACTAGAAATGAAAATATGTCATTTTCTTGGCTGGTTTTAGAGGGGTTTTTTTTCCCCTTCCTCCCTTTTTGTGTTGCTGCAAGCAAACAGGTGCCCACATCTCTGAGGAGTGGGAGGGGGGAGCCCCTAGGCTTGTAAAACACATCACCATGCCATATTTTTCTTCACAGGTGAATCATCTTTCCAAAACTTGATTGGATGCTTAGTGCAGCTTGTGCCTTGATTCTGTTGATTAAACTCCAAATGTGAGCATGATGGAGGTGGGGATGAGATCATGCCACACTGTGGCACTTCACCACACTTCATACTGTATCCCCACTTCTCCATTCCACTCACATCCAGGCTACATGACAGGAAGGAGACCTGTGCTTGGTCTGGAATGCCATATGTTAATATAGTTAGTAAATCAATAGTGCCATGAAAAGGGAACTGAAGGCCACCTTGCACCCAAGCGCCAGCCTCCTCCAGTGTGGATGCGGAAACAGTGTCCCCTGGAGGCGAGTAGGTGTTAGTGTGTCCGTCAAGCTCCTCTGCTTGAGGCACCCCATGTTTTATTGTCATGATTAATATGGTCCACTTTCTATCAGTGCACTCACTGTCAATGCACACTGTGCTGTTTCTCCAAAGCAATTAGCCAAGAGCCTGCACCACTGTTTTTTTTTTTTATCAAAAACAAGCCGCTACCTGAAGAACACACTGAAACATGCTGATTTATTCATTTGTATTTACTCTAAAAGCTTCTGCTCTTTTTTTTCCATGCAGAGTTGAAGATGCATTGGGCTTTCTTTAAACTTGGCATACTGAATACACTGGAGACACCATGCCTGTCAGATATTTTGCTTGTTGAACCTACAGACAGAAGAGTGATAGAAAATGACAATTGGAATTAATAATGCATTATATTCATGTGTTAGGCATACAGACAGCATTCACTCAGCACTCACTGATCTCTGAAGTAGGGATGAAGGTACCAGTCTCGGGTTTGGTTTGTTGATTGGTACCTTCATGTGTTAGAGAGTGATATTTAGGTCACGCTGTTATGGCATGTGAAGGAAGTTATGACTTTGAGCAGGAAAATGCCTGACAGGAGAAGTGTCAAATGAAAAAATGTTGACAGGTGGGAGAAGGGTATCTGTGGGGGGAGGGGGGTTGAGTGCAGCATGTAACTTAAGACTCATCAGCATTATAAACTCATATCAGCATTTTCATTCATATCACTTGTGTCTTAAAATAATGGCGATAACTTGGGCTACTGTCAGTGTGGAATTTTGCATGTTCTTTCCATATCTGCTTCCCATGGATTTCATCTGGATTCTCCAGTTTCATCCTAAAACCATGCCAGTTGGTGCATTAACTACACTAAATTGCCCCAAGCTGTGAATGTGTGTGAAAGTGTATGCATACAAGGTGTATTTTCACCTTGCTCCCAGTGTTCCTGGGATAGACTCCAGATCCACTTGACCCTGGTCAGAGTGCCGATAAAGTGGTTACTGAAGAAATTTCTCAAAAGTTGGGTCAGTTGTTTTTTTTTTAGCATGGGATCAATAGGATATATGTACATAATCTCTGTGCCATAAATATTTAATTAATCAATACACCGTTTTGAAGTTTTCAGCTCCTTGTCAGGGTGCAGGCACAGGGAGAAGCAAACTGTAGACAAAGCCAAAACAGTAGACTAGAATCATGGTCAAAGAGATGGGCTGAGGTCGGTCAATCGTCAAACAGAGAAATGAAGGCAAGACTAAGAGACGAGGTCAGGGAGACCGTAAACAAAGGTCGAATAGCAAGCTGGCAGGCAGACCGTAAACAGCTCAGTATGACAGGAGATAAACACTGAACAATAGTTCACAGTGAATGAGAGTGGAGTTTAAGTAGAGGAGCTGATTAAGCCAGAAATGAATAACAGGTGTACTTAATAGGCTGGAGACAGGGGGTGCTGTGGTTTGTGGGAAGTGTAGTTCATGTCTGCCATGTTTGGAGGCTGCTTCAAGCTTATGCTCTCAACGCTGTTACTGACACTCGTTTAGTCTCTAATATTATAGATCTCCTAGTATTGACCATGTTCTATACAATTTCAGATGTCAGAATTCTACAACCCAAAATCTGAAAAAGTTAGGATGATTTGTTGAAATTCAAATTAAAACTGAAAACAATAATTTCTAAATAATCTTTGACATGTATTGCACTCAAAACAGTACAACAGCACATTATTTTAGCTTTTACTCATGAATTTTGTTTGTTTGTTTCAAAATAAACACATCAATTTTGATTCTTGAAACACTTTTTTTTTTAAGTTGGAATGGTAAAGCATTTGTAATACTTTGTAATATTGCCATTCCTTCTCACAGCACTTAAAAGATGTTTAGGGACTGAAGACACCAAATGATGATACGTTTCGGGTGTTATTTGTCCCATTCTTCCTGAAATCATGTCTTAAGGTGTGCAACAGTACAGGGTCATTGTTGTCATGTTTTTTGTTTCAAAATTCACCACACATTCTATATTAGGGACAGAGGGGACAGGCACCCTCTTCTTCCTCAGTCATGCCTTTGTAATGTGTGCAGAATGTGGTTTTGCATTGTTTTGTTGAAATATTCCTGGAAAAGATGTCATCTCGAAGGCAGCATATGTTGCTCCAAAATCTCAATGTACTTTTCTGCATTAATGCTGCCATCACAGAAGTGGAAGTTACCTTTGCTAAAGGTACGGACACAACCCCATACCATCACAGACTCTGGCTTTTGGACTTGTTGCTGGTAACAGTCTGGCTGGTTCTTTTTGTCTTTGGTCCAGAGGACTTGGAATACTGATTCATCACGCTTCCACTGTATGATAGTCCATCCCAGATACATCTGAGCCCAAAGAAATCGACAGTGCTTCTGGACACAGTTAACATAAGGCTTCCTTTTTGCATAGTAAAAGTGTTAACTGCCATTTGTGGATGTAACTCCATACTGTAGTGCTGGACACAGGTTTGTCATAGTAATCCTGAGCCCATGTGATTATATCACCTATAGATGAATGATGGGTCTTGATGCAGTGCCATCTGAGGGATCAGAGATCATGGATGTTCAGCTTAGGCTTGTGCCCTTGCCCTTTATGCACCAAAATTCCTCAAGATTCCTTGAATCGTTTAATGATATTATGTAATGTAGAGGGTGAAATGTCCAAATCCCTTCTTAGCTTTCTTTAAATAACATTGTTTTTAAAGATTTCACATTTAATTTTCGCTAATTTTAATAAAAACATTCATTTTCCCATGCATTTGTTGACAAACTGGAGATCCTATGCCCATCTTTGCTCCTCAAAGACGAGGCTTTTCCTGACTACATGATTACAGTCACCTGTTGACATTAGCTCTTTCAAATCATATCATTATTTAATTGTTTTACCTCATTTCTAGCCCTAAATTCTTCCTGTCCAAAATTTTTTGGAATGTGTTGCAGGCCTGAAATGCAGGAATTGATGTACATTAAAAATGAAATGAAGTTGACCAGACAAAACATGAAATAGCTTGGGTTCATACTGTCTGCAATGAAATACAAGTCAAAGAAAATTTAGAAATCACTGCTTTCTTTTTTTCCACACTGTCCCTCCTTTCAATGATTTGGGCTGTAAGAAACCTTCCTAAATGTAACTTGTCTCTTTGCATTCTAAGATTATCATTATGACATTTGGGTGATTGTTACCCAAAACCAAATAATCCATTCAGAATCATACAGAGTATACATGAACACATACTGACCAGCATACTATATAAAACACAAAACACTATTGTCCAACAACATCCACCACAAAAACAAATTTCTAATTTAATTACCTAAAAACCCAAATACTGTTATTTAAGAGACGTTTAAACATCTCATCAATCACAAGGATTTAGCTCCAAAGTTTCATCAAAACATTTCATCTTTCCTCGCCAAACAGCAGTGGAAGTCCACCTAGAATGCTGGATTTTTTTCATGGCATGACTTTCTTCAGTAATACTAGCTGATTCATTGGATTTCCATTAATTTCCCTTCCATTGCCAAGCTGAAACTAATTTTTAGTCTTTCATGATTGCTTGCATTTCCTGTTGTTGCAGCCTGGCACACATTTCTCAATAACCAAAGCTCACCTCTTTATTCCTTATTCCACTGGTATATAACTTATTTTGTCACATTTAATTTTTTTTGGAACCCAAACACATAAAATATGTTCATTTGTATATCTTTCTCTCCTAAATGGGGAAAAAATTATATCGGCAATAAAATACAATGAAGCAAAGAAAGAATAGATTTAAGTGTGATTTTATGCCAAAAAGCCACAAAAAAATTTAGTGAAATTAAACAACCACACCTGCTATCCAGATGAACCTCCAAACAGGATGATTAAACATCAATAAACACAGTAATAACAGTAAATGCTGTAGACCAGAGAAGGCTAGAGGAAGCAGAGAAAGAAAGATAAGAGAACAGAGATTGAATTATCAAGATAGAAGAAGAGGCTGTGGAAGAGAAGGAGAAGGAATTTCTCCCAAACATTCAAACAGTCTCAAATAAAATTCAAGCTGCACCAGTATAGCTGCATGGCTATGATTGGAGTATGAGAAAAGGCAGAAGATTTTAGCAGCATTGTTGAACAGTACATGTAATGAATAGAAATGAAAGGCAATTAAAGTTCTAAGTGAGTTTTTTTTATTAAATTTTATTTTATTCATTCATTCAGATTTAAAACTTTGCTGATATTTCAGGCCACATCCAACTTTTTCACTTGCAAACACTGCAAGTACAAAATGAATACAGATATACAGTAAATACAGGCAACAAAATAAAGCACAGTTTTCTTACCTAAGTATTTGGTTACCACACGCCCAACATCATGACATGTTGGGTGACAGTAACCCATCCACAGGACTTACTGAAGGGTTTAATGAGGATGAAAATAAAGTAAACCATTGAATCTATCAAAATCACCAGTTTTATTTAAAAAATCAGCAGTAATTACATATGCTGTTAGGGTATTTACATGAAGTCAGATCACCTTTAGCCTTTCACTGACACATGGCCTTTCATTTAGCCCCTCTCTCAAAAGATGATCTCCAAAATCATTAAAAGATCCATACCTCTACTGAAGCCTTACATACAGTAAATAGTGTACATGTAATGTGTGGCATTGATTTTAGCTGCTGTAGATTAGCAAATTATCATCATGGTTATGCAAGAGATTTGTTTAAAAAATGTCTCACAAATTCTGCTCAAGCTTTCAATTTTTTTAGCCTTCATGAAATCCTCATTCTCATCTCCATACAGTTTAAACTCTCCCAAAATGTTTAACAGTTTAACTGTTTGACAGATATAGTGTCAAATATTCTGATAATTTGCTCATCTGTCTAGATGTTGCATAATCATGAGGCAGCATGCCCACTACCACATTGAGCCTCATAGAGTTAGTATTGCAGAAAACTGGATTGCATAAATGAACATTCTTTAAAGTGACCTTGAGGCAGTGTTGTAGTCGAGTCACTAAATCTCGAGTCCAAGTTCAGTCTCGAGTCCCCGGTGTTCAAGTCTGAGTCGAGTCCAAGTCATTAAATAAAATTTCGAATCGAGTCCACTATTGATCCAAGTCGAGTCGGAGAACAAGACTCCAACCGCACCATTTGATGATGGCTGTTGCTGCCTTTATATGAAACCATCTCTGCTACCGTGCTGGACTAATGTTACTGCTTAACTGCCCCATTTTAGTTAATAGGCTACAAATAAAAAGCTTGTTCATCGCTCAGCAAGCCTCGCCCACTGTCAACAGGGCAAATAACATGAGAGAGGGTTAACACTAGCTAGTTCATTGGTCAACAAGCAAGCCCCGCTATCAACAGAGCAATGAACATAGCATGTCACTTACTTCTCTGGGTGGAGTCTTACCAAATGACGATTGAAGTTCAAGGTTGTCCCCATCATCTCTTCGATAATTCTTCTACATATGAAACACATAGCAGTGCATTTTTTCCCACTGCATGAGAAGTCTCTATAAGTAAAGTGGACAATTCTGGGGCATTCTCTCCAGGCATTTTAGCACCATTAACGTTAGTTTGTTCCTGAACATGACATATGAACAGGTGAATATGCATTCTCTTGCATGAAATTAGCACAAAAATTAATGTAGACATAAATATCTTATGCTAAATTATTATGGCATGTTACCAAAAAAAAAAGAAAAAATCTGAGTCCTCGTCTCCAATTTATGAGTCCGAATGCAGTTAATGCACGAGTCCGAGTCATCACTGCTCAAGTCAAGTCACGAGTCCTTAAAATTAGGGCACAAGTCAGACTCAAGTCTGATTCCTGGACTCAAGTACTACAAGCCTGCCTTGAGGCAATAAGGATTTTTTTTTGTCCATTAGCATGTTTTGTTTATGTTTCACCATTGCTATAACTACCTCCTATAGGTGGCTTTTAGAGAAGTGTCTTGGCAGAGGTCACAATCTGAGAATTAAACAAAAACATGTCTGACTTTGTTATCAGCTGTCTTAGGTTGCAATAATGTGTGGGGATTTTTGTTGTTGCTGTTGTTGTTGTTTCTAATACACTAATTCAGATACTCTCAACTTAATTCCAGAAACCTTTTCTTTAGTTACCCAAAGGAAAATTTTTAATTTTTTTTAGCATATCTTTAGTCAGTATTCAACTGATCCATCCAAAATGCAGATTTATCACAAAGCATAATCAACCTAACATTGTAATTCAGTACACAAAAACTCTCTTTAGCACAATGGACCTCAATTTCCACACTTCTCTCATAGAGTCTGTAAGCACTATCAAGTTAAACTGTAGCATCTAGTTCTGAAGTGATGCAATTTGGGTACATAGATGTAAAAGTACTCAGGTGAGCTGTTTGCTATTTTTGGTGAAATGGAAAACAGCCAAACAGAAGGCCCAATGGGAAAAGGTAGAGATAGAGGAAAGGAGGATATGGTCAATGAAGCGGAAGAAAAGTTGTAAGACAGCACATCACCGAAGACGTGCAACAATTATTGATTATGTCCTCGTTTGTGGAAAGCCAGACAAAGCATACAGCCAAACCTGAGCTGTTTCTACATAGCTTTCAATAATCAGGACATCATCTTTATATTTCAGTATGTCACTGCATCAGTGCAGGTCAAAACAGAATATGCTTTTAATACAGAGTTGAGAGGCAGGTGGCTGATGGTGCCATTGACATTAAACTGAAACACAGTAAATCCACAATTTTGTTCTTTGTCTCTCTTTCTGTAGAAATATGTGTGTAACTTTTTTTCCCAAAAAAAATCCAGTTTTGAGTTTTACATGGAGTTCACATGGTTCCTTATCAGTTCATTGCATATTTGATAATCATGTTTTATTTCACTGGTGTCTACTTCATGGTCAGTCACTGCGCTGGACTAATGTATTTTAAAGGCAAAGTTTGATTATGAGGAAAGTTAACATGTTTTGGGTCAAATGTTTGCTTTTCAGTGAGAGCAAAGCATTTTGATGAATTGAGACTGAGCTTGTGGATTTGAGTTTTGAAAACAGGGATATGAATTGAGAAAATGTGTTTTAGCAGGGGCGGCACGGTGGTGAAGTGGTTAGCACTGTTGCCTCACAGCATGAAGGTCCTGGGTTTGAGCCTTGTGGCTGATGAGGGCCTTTCTGTATAGAGTTTGCATGTTCTCCCTGTGTCTGTGTGGGTTTCCTCTGGGTGCTCCAGTTTCCCCCACAGTCCAAAGACATGCAAGTTAGGCTAATTGGTGGCTCTAAATT
>JAPEKL010000027.1:17872352-17889101 GCA_028877455.1 Bagre pinnimaculatus | reverse complement strand
GTTGCTGGGAAATTCCTAGTAAGGAAATCACAACAAAAGAGAAATTGAGAGACACATTTTTTTCTTGGTTCCCAGGAAGATATATGGAACATTTCACTTGCATAAGAACAGGTAACACAACTCACATACACTGAAAGCCAGGCGTCATTACAACCACTGAAGTTTCACAAGAATCTTCTGATAATCCTGAAGAAGATGCATGTGATCACAATGACTCAGCAGTTGAAGCAGACTGTAGTGACGTGGATGTGACGTTTAAGTAGTGACGTGGATGTAACGAAGAACTTGCCCAGAGTAAGAGAGCAAATTTCTGCTGCAGCGTTGTTCAAGTTAGAGCATTTTTTCAAACATGACAGGCACAAAAATTAATGAGTTCTTACTTGTTAAGTTTAGCAACAGTACCCCTCTTCATTAACATTCTTGAAGGTGCATTTCAGAAACATAGTCCCACAACTGATCGGTCTGTGATAACAGAAGTAGCCACTGCTCTCTGTGCATCTAACCCTTTCCTCAAAGGTTGTAAAACCCATTGAGTACAGACTTGATACCAAAGGGGAAACAACTTTTTTTTTCGGTATGTGCCTACACTGAAGTCTTTGCAGCAGCTCTTTGATAGGAAAGATGTTGTGGACAAGGTAGTTGAAAATCACAGAGCACAGCAGAGTAGTGGGTTGACTGATGAGCAACATACTTACAAATCTTCTCAGGATGGTTCACACATCCAGGAAAACAGTTTTCTCTCAGGTGATGAGTTGAGAATTTTGGTAAGTTTATACATAGATGATTTTGAGATTTGCAATCCTCTGGGTACCTTTCACAGGAAACATAAGCTCTGTGGAACCTACTGGACTTTGAGTCATTTGCCTCCAGGCTCACATTCATCACTATCCTTAATTACTTGACAGTCTTGTATAAAACTGATGATGTGAATAAGTATGGTTATGACTGTGTCTTACATCCCCTTCTTCAAGATATGAAAACTCTGGAGCAACAAGGAGTTTTCATTCCACTGCTTGGCAGGTGTCTTAAAGACAAGATTCAGGTTGTTGCAGCAGATAACCTGGGAGTTCACAGTATAGCAGGCTTTAATGAGACTTTTTCTGGTGGGTATAGCTGTGGATTTTGCACAGGAACAAAAACAGACATCCAAATAAAAGAGGTAAGGTCAGGTGCATTCAGTCTCAGGACAAAATAACTCCAGGACTCTCATGTGAAATCAGCTCAGGAGAAAGGTGCAAGCTGTTTTGGGGTGAAAAGTCATTGTGTTGTCTCTAAAAGTCTTGTCCACTTCAATGTTCACACAGGTTAGCCTCCAGATATTATGCATGATGTTTCTGAAGGAATAGTGCCAGTCAAGCTTGTACATTGTTTGTTTGCTTCACTGATATCCAAGAAATAATTTAAGTCTTGAAACCCTAAACAAATCTATCTTGCATTTCCCTTAGAAAGTGGGCAGACAAGACAAATAGGCCACATGTGAGCCCACACACTTTTTCAACAAGGAAATAATAGGTGGGAATGCCCATGAAAATTGGGTCCTGTTAAGACTTCTCCCGTTCATAATTGGGCATCTGGTGCCTGAGGGTGAAATGGCATTGCAAATACTGTTGGATTTAAAGGACATTGTAGAGCTTGTGGTGGCTCCAGTGCACACAGACGAGTCCATTGCCTATCTTGAAGGCAAAATTTCAGAGCACAGACAAAAGTACTAAGAACTCCTCCCTGATGTGAAACTGCTACCAAAGCATCATTATTTGGAGCACTATGCTCAGTTGATCAGGAGGTTTGGTCCTCTTGTGGTACTCTAGACCATGCCATTTGAGGGGAAGTAAAAAAAATTTAAGCAGATTGTGTGACACACCAATTGCTTTAAACATGTGCCCCTCTTGCTAGCTGTTAAGCATCAGCTAATGATTTCACATCACTTGAGGTCATCCAGTTTTGAAAAAACTGCCCAAGAGATCATAAATGTCTTTACAGTTCATGTGGATGTTTTGAAACAAGAAATAGCTCAGGCTATTGAACAGAACTTTCCTGGTACAACTGAAGTTCACCTTACTAAGTGTGCATCAAACAAAGGTGTAAATTTCAGAGATGGGATGATAGTGGCTCATGGATCCACAAGTGGACTACCAGACTTTGGGGCAATTGTTCAGATTTGCATTGTACAGAAGAGATGGTGTTTCATGGTGAGAAGGCTTTCTGGGAGGTACAGGGAACATTTCAGGGCCTTTGAGTTGAGTGTATGTCCAGCCAGAGAAACTGTTTTGATTGAGTTTGGTGAACTGGCTGATGACCACCCTTTGGCAAACTACTTTGTTGGACCTCTTCAAATGGTAACCATCAAGGTAATCTTTAATTCAACATTCGGATTACACGTTGAATGGTTCTTTTGTACTCTCATTGCCCTGTTGAAATTCTACTCTTGTTAAAATATTTAATCATCTCTTTTCCTATTAACAGACTGTTGTGAAATGGCTGCTCCAGTGAAGCTCAGAATAATTCTGGGAGAAAACAATTCCCAGAGATTGATCCTTCCAGATGGGATTGCAGAATCTGCCTGTGAACTCATGCAACAAATAAAGAGGCAGTGTGGAAAAGAAGGGGACTTCAGCCTTCAATTCATGGATGCTGCACTTGGAAATGAATTCACCAACTTGCTGCTAATGTCAGATGTCCAGGACAAAAGTACCATCAAGGTAATCTTTAATTCAACTGCACCTGGCCAGCCTAGTGCCTCCCCACCCCCTCCTTACTCAGCTGCTGCAACCTCCCACTCTCCAAATGACTCCTCATCCCTTTCAGCTTGGTAGCTCATTTGATACAGACATAGTGTCTTCTCCTGAGTGCACCTCCTCAAGATCCTCTGGATGGCCCAGTGGCTTCCATGTGCCCTGGTTCTCTTATGATACTGAGCTACAGCTGGACAAGGACAACACTGCCTTCAAAGAAACCGGAACTTTGTTGAATCCTGATACTAAACTTAAATCTGCAGTTCTTGATGGTTTAACTGAAGCCATAGTCCAGTATAAACTGTACCTCTCTGACCGTGAATTTGAGGATGTAGCAGAAGCTCTTGTAGTAGCACATCCATGTTTGAGAGAGTCAGGTTCAGTACTGGCTATGGTGGATGGAAGACAACCCTGAAGTACAGTATAAACTTGTCAACTACCGAACAAAGCTCAGGTGACTTGGATGCCCAAAAGTTACAGTGAATGCCCTAACATACAAGTCTGATGGCAAATGCACCCTTGCCTACAGAGTGAAGAAGCCAAAAAAAGTAGAAGTTAATTATTCCCCGGTGAAATAGTGGAAACACCAGAAAAGATAAGAGTTGCCTTCCTCTCAGAAGTACAGAAAAGAAACAATGAGGGCAAGGTGATGATGATGGACAAGGCCTTTGCACACAGAAGGCAAGCGGTAGTTCGAGAGGTACCCATGATAGCTGATTTCAAAACGAGGTGGTCAGGTCTCTTCTAGGTGTGTGAGGTAAGTGAATAAATGTGTGAAGGAACATCCTCTTTTTACTTTTACTTGAATATACAGTATAGTTTACAGTGAATACTTATGAACTGCATTGTATGTGCCATGTAAAAGACATATTCCCAGACTCTGAGAAGTAACTCATAAACTGATTAGGACTCACTGAAGGCCAGCAGCAACAGCAGCCTTTCTTGGCACTCTAACAAGCAGGGGCATTTGTATGCAGGAAACTGACATATAGACGAATATATGTATTATGCATTTGTATGTCTTGAACAGACTACGGTATCAAAAGTGTACCTATCAGGGACATCAGAAAGGCCATTCTGAGTTTTGTGTACCATTGTTGTTGGGGTTTTTTTTTGTTTTGTTTTGATTGTGTGTGTGTGTGTGTGTGTGTGTGTGTGTGTGTGTGTGTGAGGAGGAGGAGGAGGAGGAGGAGGAGGAGTAGAATGCAAAATTCAAGAGAATCACAACGATCCATTTGCAGTCAAAGTTCTTCTCCGAGCTGGATGTTCACTCTGCAAACTTGATCAATGTGTATGCCAAGAAAGGTGGAGTTCTAGGGAGAAAGATCAAGGGCATCATGGGACCATAACCCAGGTATGATAACAATGGAAACATGACAGAGAAACTGTTCAACCTGAACTTTAATATTTTTCAGCTTCATTGAAAACCTGCCCACTGTGAAATGCCTGATGTTCTGTAGATAAGGGATATAGTCAAATCAATTTCTGTACACTTATATAGAGCTAACTGAAAGTGGGTAAAGTTAGTGAAGAAAAGGTGTACATTGTGAAGCATTCTGAAATTTGTTAATTTATTAACAGTAGCAACTATTTGTCGTGCAAAAATGCACTTTTTAAGCACAAAATAAACAGTGTCACTGTATACTATTATGAAGGCCTGTCACTGACATCAGTTTTTAATGCAGATGGAAAGTGGTTTGACCACAGTGCCCACTGAGTGTACAGTGTACACCGTGGTCGAACCAAAGGAAAACACAAATTAGTTTGAATATATTTGGAAAATGTACAAAATAAATTGATTCCTATGATGCCTATTACTCAAGTAAGCCTTTCAAATAGTTTCTAATTAGTTAAGGGGTCCTTGCACGAACACCTCACTACACGTCCTTCCAGTATTTCAATGTTATTTGGTTCCCAATGTCAACTTTGACCATCTAAAATGCTGCATGTCTTCTCATTTAGCCACTATAATGTACAGTATATCTGCTTGAATATTTAGTATTGTCATCTTGCTGCATGACTCCTTTAGCTGAGTTGATGTTGGAATACTGTGGAAGGACCTGTAGTGAGCTGTTCATGTGAGAAACCTCTAAAGTATCAGCAAACTGAGATTAAAAAGACACTCAAGAAAAGGTGTGGTTGAAGTCATAGGTGCCAGGAGCTGCTGGAGCCCATGTTTACATATTAATAAGATGGAAAAAATAAAAGGTAGAAAAAAATTCAAAACATCCAAATAATTTACAGTAAATGATAGTAGGTATAGATAGAAACATCTAAGATGTGATACTGATTGATGATTCAAGAGTTGGTATTGTCAGTGGAAAACCCAGCATACCAACAATATACTCAAAATATTAAAAAGAGGGGGAAAAAAGGTTCTACTGTGTAATCCGTAATTAGGTTTACTTTAAAAATGCATGTTGAAAACCAATGGTTTTTAATGTAGTGACTTCCTGACCCACTCTGCTGTTTGGTTCAGATGGTGTTGCCAAAAGTTGTTGTTGGTGGCGGTGATGGTGGTGGTGGTTTGCATATTCTCTGATCTGCATACTTAGACTGACAGCACTGATGTGAGACGAAAATGTATCCTCTAAGGTCTTTGTGTCTACTTAAATGAAGATTCAGAGCAGCTGGTGAGGGAATGCATGGTATGTTAATTTATCGTATCTACCTACCTATCTTCACTAAGGGGATGATCAAAGTTGGACTAGATGGGGTTTCCTCTTATAATAATAAATAATAATAATATGTTCAATTTATATAGCATATTTCTCAAAACCCAAGGTCACTTTACAATAATAAGCAGGAGGGAAAAAAAAAGTCCACCAAATAGAGGTCAGGATATCATTCCAGTGGTGTAGCGGCCACAGTCCCACCAAAAGGCACACGAAAACAAGTCCCACATCTCCAGCACAGCCGCCGTGACACCGCCAGCAACATTGCTTGAACACCACTCCATGGATCCACAAAGCGAGCACAGAAGCACCACCATGCAGGTTTGGTATGTCCCAAACCGCCTGCACAGCCGCTGTGACACCATCGAGCAACATCGCTCAGAACATCACGCCAAGCATTAAAGCACAGAGCGCTGGACAACCACGATGTTAAAATGAGCAACGAGCTCACTGCAGTCCATAGCTGGGACCACAGGCATCACCCACAGCGAACCAAGGCCTGGAGGGAACCAACACCCAAAACTGGGTCCGGAGCTACACCACCACCGGCGAACAAAAACACTCAAACAAACAAACACAGAAAAAAGAAAAAAATTAAAATAAAAAAAGGAGAGAAAATAAAATAAAAAGCCTCCGGTGAGAAGCGGCAGCCAGAATGCGCATGACGTACTCTCAACCGGAAACCGGCTGGTGTGTGTGGTTTTGACCCATATTATTTTAAAAAGTCAGATTTTTCTGAAGATAAAGATGTTTCTACTGACCAAGTACCTAGATATCATGTTCTATCTGGTTTGGCTGCCAAAGAATTAAGTCCAACCTTGGACGAAACATGGCCCAGTTCCTGAGTGGGTGCCCAGTCTGGATTGTTTCTATTGTATAATTTTTCTGGCGCTTCTAGAAACAAAATGATAATACATGTGTTAAAATTATAACAACAACCAAGTGAACCACGACAAGAGAACAATCATTTTATAGCAAAATTCTAGCAACATGAAAGAAAATTCTTCCATGACATTATTGGGTGAGATTCAAAAGCTCCCTCAGTAATGTCATAGAATAATTTTCTTTCATGTTGCTAGAATTTTGCTATAAAATGATTGTTCTCTTGTCGTGGTTCACTTGGTCATTATAATTTTAACATGTGTATTATCATTTTGCTTCAAGGAGCGCCAGACTTGGCACCCACTCAGAAAATGGGCTAGGTTTCGTCCAAGGTCAGACTTGATTCTTCGGCAGCCAAACCAGATAGAACGCGATATCTGGGTACTTGATGGTAGTGTAATAAAATAACTCACCTGTTCTGAAGCCTGCTTCCTGTTCCTTTGTTTGCCAAAGCTCAAAAGTTGTTACACTGGTGCCGAAACCCAGGACTGAGGAACGTATGCCGCCATAGGATCCAAACCAGTCAAAGAGCTCTTCCAAACACTAGTCAACGACCTCCAGTGCCAGCAGCATACCCTTGCCATGCTAGCAGTAGATCAGAGCTGGTGCTTCAAGGCTCTGCTCAAAGCCCAGGCAGAGGACCGGCAGGCGATACGGAGCTGGATCCAGTCTGCAGGTGCTCCAGCAGTCACTCCTGTGGCCAACGTGCCTGTCCAGCTGATGAAGATGGGCCTGCAGGATGACCCTGACACCTTCCTCGAGCTGTTTGAATGTGCCGTGGAGGCGAGCTCATGGCGGCGAGCTCGTGGCTAACCTTTCAGTGGGTGGCTCATCTTCTGCTGTTCCTGTTGGGGGAAGCCCAGCTCACAGCTTGACAGATCCCGGCCACCAACATGCTGGAGTACCCCCCCATCTGAAGTGAGCCATTGTACAGTGGGTCAGACATGGTCCAGAAGAGCAGCGGCAGTGCTTCCGCTTGCTGACCTATGGTGAAATGGGCCAGCTGTTTGCATTCACCCAACAGCTCCAAGATGCCTGCCAGAAGTGGCTATTGGCCAGTGAGGGCGACGTCAATTCCATCATCAAGTGAGTGACACTGGAGCAGTCCACTGCCCAGCTGCCGAGTGGGACATCAGAGTGAATCCAGTGTCACCAACCGATGTTGTTGGAGGTCGTCGGTGGCCAGGATCATCTGATGGCATAACTGGAAGCAGGCTGTGCTACCACTCACTTTTGCTTTCTTCTTCTTCCCCTCCCTCTCCTTGCCCCTCCCCTACCCCAGCCCTGTGGAAACAGGGGATAACTTCCCTGTAACCCGCTCCCTGCACTCATGTTTATCCTTGTGTTTCTACTCTTCCTTCTCTTCCTGTGTCTGTGCTGCCATTAACTCCCTCTCTCTCTCACCACAGTTGAACTCATCCATGCCCACCAGAACCGTGAGCAGGCCTGGGTAGGTCTGTGAGCATGGAGGGAAGGCGAGGAATCAGCACTTCCACAAGGAGGCAGGGCTGCTGGTTCAAGTCCCTGATGCGCTTCAGGTTTCCTCTGATCGAGTGGGGGCATACAGGATAGCTGAATATTCAAGGGGGTACACATCAGGCTTCGGTGGATTCAGGCTGTAATCAGACCTCCATACATCAAAGCCTAACTCGATGTGGGGCATGGGAAAATGCATGTTTGGTGAAGTGTGTGCATGCTGATGCATACAAATATCTGCTGGTGCTCGTCACTAACCACTTCCAGGGAGAAAAGCATCATATAGAGACCGCAGTTAGTCCGAGTCTCACTCATCCACTAATCCTGGGGATCGATTGGCTGGGGTTTAAGACATTAATGGAACAAATAGTAGTGGGTAAGTCCTCCAGTAACACATCATGGGGGAATACTGCTGCAATGTTAGTTAGGGAGACTGTCTCAGGTACGCCCGCATCAGCTCCATATCATGAGGACACAGAGTGGGGAGAGCCCTCCTCTCTCTCTGGGGAACCCCTGAGGGGATTTCCCATTGGAGCAGGCACATGACGAGTCTCTGAGACATGCCTTTGACCAAGTGAAAGTAATTGATGGCCAAATCCTCCAGCCTAATGTTGTGCTTTCCTTCTCGTATTTTTATATTATTAAGGACAGGCTGTATCGAGTGATACAGGACACTCAAACTAAAGAAAAGATGACCGATGTTGGTCCCAAAGAGCCACAGGGAACTTTTATTCCATGCAGCTCATCATAATCCTATGGCCAGACATTTGTGGCAGAATAAAACACTGAATTGTCTCATGGCCCATTTCTATTTGCCAGAGACTTGTGCCGATGTCCATAAGTGGTGTGCAGCTTGTCACAAATGCCAGCTGGTAAATCCAGTGGCCACACCAAAAGCGCCATTACACCCATTGCCATTAATTGAGATCCCCTTCGAAAGAATTGGAATGGATCTCATTGGGCCACTAGATTGATCTGCACACAGGTATTGCTTTGCATTAGTCATTGTGGATTATGCAACACAATACTCGGAAGCAGTGCCTCTCTGCAATATCTCAGCACGCAGTGTTCCAGAGGCGCTCTTCCGCATTATCTCCCGAGTTGGGATTCCAAAAGAAATCCTGACTGATCAAGGCAGTACATTTAAATGTCATGCACGCTGCGTGAATTTTATTAATTACTGGGGATTAAATCGATTCAGACTAGTGTTTATCATCTGCAAATGGACGGGCTGGTCAAGCGATTTAACCAAACACTTAAGAACATTGATTCGTAAGTTCATTCACGGGGATGCTAAAAATCGGGACAGGTGGCTTGACCCTCTGGTGTTTATGGTGCACGAGGTCCCACAAGCCTCCACCGGGGTTTTCCCTGTTGCTGAATTGGCGCAAGCCCTGCAGTCTCTTAGACATAATCAAAGAAAATTGGTAGGAGGGGCCTTCTCAAAGTAAAAATGAAATTCAGTATGTTCTTGACCTGAGAGCAAAACTCCATGCACTGAGTCACATAACCCAGGAGAATTTGCTACAAACCCGAGAATGTCAAGCTCGCCTATACAACAGAGGGGCATGGCTAAGGAAATTTGCACCAGGAGATAAAGTACTCATTTTACTGCCCACCTCAAGTTCAAAATTGCTCACCAAGTGGCAAGGGCCCTTTCCTCAAAGGGTCCTTGCCACTTGGCGAGCAATTTTGAACTTGAATTGAGCACGGCGAATTGGGGAGGTCGACTATGAGGTCAAATGGCCAGACAGGGGCGACACATGCCAAATTTACCACCTCAATCTCCTGAAACCATGGTGAGAGGTAGTTCTTGTGGCTCTGGCGATGGTAGTTCCGGAGACGGCGGAGCTGGGACCAGAAGTAAGTCTAAAAAGCGCAGCCCAATTCACCCCAGTCCCCTGTGGAGACCACCACTCACCATCCCAGACAGCACAGGTAATTAGGTTGCAGGAGGAATTCTCTGATGTGTTCTCACCCTTCCCTGGTCACACTAACTTCATAGAACAGCATACTGAGACTCCCCCCAGGGGTGGTGGTACGCAGCTGCCCATATCAGCTCCCTGAACACAAGAAAAAGGTGGTTCAGGAGGAACTTCAGGCTATGCATAAAATGGGAGTAATTGAGGAGTCACACAGCAACTGGAGCAGCCCGGTGGCCTTGGTTCCCAAGACCAACGGGTTGGTCCAGTTCTGTGTGGACTAAAGAAAAGTCAACACAGTGTGATTTGATGCATATCCGATCCGATTGATGAACTGCTCGATCGGTTAGGTGTGGCTCGCTTTTATTTGACACTGAATTTGACAAAGGGATAATGCTAGATCCCGTCAACTCCATTATCCCACAACAAAACAGCCTTTTCCACTCGGTTTGGCTTACACCAGTTTGTTACCCTTCTTTTTGGGTTGTTTGGGGTTCCAGTGATGTTTCAGCATCTCATTGACTGAATTCTCTGTCCCCACAATGCGTATACTTGGACAATATAATCATTTATATTAATGATTGGAGCGGCATTTGAGGGCAGTTCTGAGGTTGCTGAGGCACACAGGGTTAACAGCAAACCCGAAGAAGTGTGCAATTGGGCGGGTGGACGTACGGTATCTGGGCTTCTACTTGGGTCATGCGCAGGTGTGTCTCCAAATTGATAAGACTACAGCGATTGCAGCCTGCCTGTGACCCAAGGCCAAAAAAGGGGGTGAGGTGGTTCCTGGGGCTGACTGGCTATTATAGGCGGTTCATGCTTAACTTTTCGGACGTCACCAGCCCACTGACTGACCTCACTAAAAAGGGGGCACCAAAGCCAGTCCAGTGGATGGAGCCGTGTGAACGGACTTTTGCCCAGATAAAGGCGGTTTTGTGTGGGGGCTACTGGTGCATTCTCCTGACTTCTCTCTCCCTTTTGTTTTACAGAACAATGCATCGGACAGAGGTCTGGGGGCTGTCTTGTCCCAGGTGGTGGAGGGGGAAGACTGTCCAGTGCTGTACATCAGCTGCAAATTCTCCATTCGAGAGTCAAAGTACAGCACAATAGAAAAGGAGTGTCTGGCTATCAAGTGGGTAGTCCTCACTCTCCGCTACTACCTCCTAGGGAGTCAGCTGCAGGCCGGATGGCTTCCCGGCCTGAGTCGGGCTGTGGAGGTATGTGGCAGTGGGGGCATGGTTGAGCATCGGCGGTGAATGGCGAGGAGGCAGGTTGAACCAACATGTGATGAGGTGCACCTGTTTCAAATTACTGGCGGTCTATTAACCTGTGTCTCTGTGCGTCTTGCAGGCAGTCAGGAATGAGAGTGAGTTGTGACACCCCGGTCATGCATGTGTGTATTTGACACTGAAAAATGTAAAATAAAATAACTCACCTGATCTGAAGACTGGTTCCTGTTCCTCTGTTTCCCAAAGCTCGAAAGTTGTTACACAAGGATTTAGGCACTGCCTAAAAGTGGAGCTCCTGATGAGTATATGAGCAAAATATCTGCAAGGCCACAAAATCAACCTGAATAGAATGATATTATAGCATATGAACCATTGAATTGTGCAGTGTTTCTCAATCACTGGGTTGCGGCCCATTAGTGGGCCACAATTTTTTTTTTCCTCAAGTTTGAAGTCAAGTACTAAATAGTTCAGGATGTCATAGGGTCCCAAATCTGGTGGTTGGTTTGCCGTACACTTTTCAAGTGGAATAAATACATTTGTGAGTAAATTAAGAACAAGCCTTTATTTTGCTACATGGCCTTGGGCTGAAGTGCCCAAGAGTGGCAGCACACATGTACGCAGCAGCTTTGCTATCCTATTATGAACTAAATTTCATTGTTCATTTGTGCAGTGAAAAAAGTATTCTGTTCTATTCTATTCAACCCACGTACATGCACACACACAGAGAGAAAGAGAGAGCACAGCAGGCTGAATAAATAAATACATTTGTGGGTAAATTATTTGGATCTCTGATGCTTGCTGGAAGAGAACAACAGGGAGGATTGAGAATCGAGTGGCTGTGGTTTGTTTACACCCGATGCTAAAACTTGTAGCATCCTAGCAACCTTCTTAAAGATGCATACAAAAAGCCCAGAAACTCCTATTTACCCGGGCAAAAACGATACCAGATTTATCTTGTAGCATCCTGATCACCAGATCTTTAACCCAGCCACAGATAAAAAGTTGTACACTTCTATGCTCTTCCAGGTTTTCATCTGTTTGGTACTGAGTATTTTAAAATATTGTATTATACGATTACCTCACCATGATTCAAGTGGTCTGGTAGACTGAGCATCCTCATCTAGCTCTTCAGAGCCCTTTGGTACTAGTGCATCTTAAAAAGTTAGAATATTGTGAAGTTATTTTTTGTAATGCAATTCAAAAAGGTAAGCTTTCATATATTCTACGTTTGTTACATGGATTGGGTGTTTTTCATCTTCCTTTTGACAATACCGTCAGGTGAGTTGGCTGGGCAATTAGGCAAAGTAATATCCTGGTCAGCAAACCATTTGGTAGTAGTTTTGGCACTGTGGACAGGTGCTAAGTCCTGCTGGAAAAGGAAACTGTCATCTCCATAAAGCTTGTCAACAGAAGGAAGCACAAAGTGCTCTAAAATCTCCTGGTAGATGACTGCATTGCCTTTGGACTTGATAAAACGCAGTGGGCCAACACTAGCAGATGACATGGCACCCGAAATCATCACAGATTGCGGAAACTTCACGCTAGATTTCAAACACCTTGGATTCTGTGCCTCTCCACTCTTCCTCCAGACACTAGGACCTCGATTTCCAAATTAAATGCATAATTTACTTTCATCTAAAAAGAGGACTTTGGACCACTGAGCCACAGTCCAGTTCTCCCTTTCCTTAGCCTAGGTAAAACGCTTCTGACATGGTCTCTGGTTCAGGAGTGGCTTGATATTAGGAATGTGACAGTTGTTGCCCTTTACTGAAGACGTCTGTGCATGGCGGCGCTTGATGCATGGACATCAGCCTCACTCCACTCTTTGTGAAGTTCTCCCAAGTTCTTGAATTGACTTTTCCTGACAATTTTCTCAAGGCTGTGCATGTGCACCTTTTCTAGCCAGCCTTTTCACCAGTGACCTTTTGTAGCTTACCCTCCTTTTGGAGGGTGTCCATGATCATCATCTGGACAATTGTCAAGTTAGTAGGCTTACCCATGATTTTAGTTGCATCTACTGAACTAGTATTTATACTGTTAGGTTAGTAATTTGCTCAAACTGGAAATGAAATTCTAATGTCAGATTTTTTTTTTTACATTTTTAAACTGTAGGCCATAATTATCAAAATTAAATGAGTAACATTAAATTTTCTCTCTTAAATAACTGATGAAAATATTGAACTTTTTCATACTATTACATTTTTTTTTAGATGCATAAAATTGATACTTTCTCTGCCAGGTGCTCCCCTGTGGGTTCAAAGAATGATGGCACTGTTCCCCCTCAAACCCAGTATCTACATAAGATGTTTAAGTCAATGATCAAATGGGGGAATATATGGAAATAAAAGTATACATTCATTTCCATATATTCCCCCATCTGATCATTTAATTAAAAATTTATCATGTAAGGTACTGGGTTCTGTGAGGAACATGAAAAAAGTATACATTTATTAAATGCTAATCAATAATTAACCATTCATACAACAAACTAATCATTGGTATGATTTTGTTTTGTGTGTATGTGGTTTGTCATGGAAGGGTGCTGAGTAGGAGTGGCCTTTGGTAGCTTGATGTGGAAAAATCCTGAGTGAGGGGCTGCAAGCTTGTGCAATTGTCTCTGCAAGCAATATATAAGCTTTTTCCCTGTCTGTGTGCAGACAGTGGAAGTATAATGTATGTGTGCACAATAAAGAACTGCAAAGGAAATTGGAATAAAGCTTGAATTACTTAGTACAGATCTGATGTTCTGAATACTGATTTATTTAATTTCTTCAAGACAAAGCACACAGAAAAACTCTCCATGATAGCACACAGGTGACAATTGCGTGTTATCTGCTGATTCAACCCACCTCGTTTCTGTCCGTAGTCCGCTTGTGCAGTCAAGCATCTGTAGCTGATGCTTGACTACACCCCTGCTGCCACAGTGTATATTATCAATTAACAGATATTGATGTTTCTGTCTAACACTGTATGAAAATGTGGAAAAATGTCAAAACCACAATTTATTGAATTTTAATATTTGAACATTTATTTTACCCATAGAAAAATAAATGTATATTTTAAAAATTATTTGGTATTTTTCAAAGCAGTGAGTGCAACACCTTTAGAACTTATTAAAAGTAACTTCCTTTCACATTGTATATGAATGTGATTTAAGACCACATGAAATAAAAATACAATAAATGAAACAAAACTTGTCTACTAATGCTGACCCCCTATCACATCATATTTATTTACAAATATTTCAACCAGCATTACTATGTAACACAACAATAAAAAGTTCGAGTTTTTCATCAAAAGCTATTTTTGCAAAACCTGAGAAATATTCTATGAAACTAGAATTACTGACAACTCTCAATTTCAGGTGGTGCTGAACTATAGTGGAATTTCTCCATTTTACTTGGCATTGCCCAAATGTTAACAAAACCAGCAAGACATCTGAATAACTAAAAAGGCTGTTAAGTACTATTAGGGGGACTATGGAATATGCTTCACAAGATGGTACAAGTATACAATTATGCTGTAATACATTTCTTCACAAACATTTTTAATTTCTAGAATTAAATGAGATCCCAGAGAACAATCAAATCAAAAGACAATGTAATACATACATGAAATACAGTATGTGAAGTAACTGTGCTGATTTGCTAACAGCACTGTGATGTTGGGTATACTGATTTGCTAACAGTATATCCAACATCACAATGCTCTCATCAATGCATCTAAAATGTGTTTCAAAACAATGGGCCTCATTCATCAATCTTGGAATAAAGTTGTGTATAAATGTATGTTCAGCAGGAGTAGGATATGAAAGCTTTTCCATATGGGACATTCATCCATCCATCCATCCATCATCTGTAGCCGCTTATCCTGTTCTACAGGGTCGCAGGCAAGCTGGAACCTATCCCAGCTGACTATGGGCAAGAGGCGGGGTACACCCTGGACAAGTTGCCAGGTTATCGCAGGGTGGGACATTCATAAATGCCTTTTTTTTTTTGGTAAAAACACTGATACAAATGATTTACGCATAACTTCATTTATAAATTCAATTGATTAATGAGGCCCACTGTGCACAAAGCATGAGGTTAAGGCACATATTCCTTTGTTATGAATATCAAAATGTACATTGTACATCAGTTTTTGTTTTCACTTTCATCTCCCCTTAGTCAATTTTTTGTTAAGGAGTTATCTTCCACAGATATTTAGGTATGACCTCTCTCAGTAGATTTGTAAATAAGCTGAAGTTGCACCACCTTTCCATTTGTGTATCCCATCTGTAATGGTGGTGTGGCAGAGAGGGCAGGTCTTGTCCTGAATGAACCACAGCACAATGCAGTCCTCACAGAAGATGTGCTGTACCAAGAAAAAAAAAAATTAAAAAAGGTAATTTATAACAAAACTTCTAAATGAGTATGCAAATACTGTGCATAGCTCATATTGTTATAGTAACAGTGCCAGCAGTTTGAACATTGCACAAAACCTAATGAGGACAACCAAAACATAGTTAAAAGTATAAAGAAGCACAGTTTAATATCCCCTGATTTTTCTAAGGTTAACTGTAAAATTTGCGCAAGTTTAAGAGTTGCTTTTATGTATTTGAACTCCAAAAAGATCTGGTAAATTGATGCATTTGTGTTAATGCATTTTAACACTAAAAGTAGGTCTTTAACTTGCACAATTTTAAGGTTAGTCCAGAAGACTCCTAAGTCACTAGCTTTTCTTTTTTTGGGGGGGCGGGGACGATAACGCACGATTTTTTTCCCCTGTAAAAGCATCACTCCAAATTTGATTCTTTTGCAGCCTCTCACAATGTGTTTTATTCCTCTTATATCCCTCCACAACAATTTGCCAGCTATTACAATTATGTATTCTAAGCAAACAACTTGTCCTACCAAAGTTTGCAAAGTCAAAGTTCTGACTGTAATCTCATAAATGGTGCTCCAACAGACATGTAAAGCCAGTATCTCACTGGGCTGCGACAGCCTGAGACTAGTTGGAGAGACAACAATTGCAATAAAATATGCGAATTAGCGACAATTTTCACTTGGAATCATATTGAATTGATATTTGCATATTTTACCGCAATTGTATCTCCAACTAGTCGCAGGCTGTCGCAGCCCAGTGAGATACTGGCTCGCACTTCCTGTCTCAACTCGCACTTCCTGTCTCAAGGAAACTGACTTGAGAAGGGTTTGTGATAGCTTTGCAACACCAGCGATGCATTTGCAGCTATTTTAAGAGAAATTTTGCCGCACAAATTTTTTTGAACATGTTCAAAATTTCAGGGACGAAGGAGCGACACTGCGACTCATGCGAGGAAATTGAGAAGCCCCGCAAATGTTTGAAGACACTTTTGAAACTCTCTCGCAAGCTGTCGCAGCCCAGTGAGATACTACCCTAAGCAGTTCCCTGTAAAGAAACCCACCAGGATTCTAGAGTTGAAACTGTTCTGTACAGAGGAACAAGCTAAAATTCCTCCAAGCGGCAAGCAGAACAGTTATAATGAAAATGTTTAGTTGCAGTTATTGCTGCACAAGGGTGTCACATCAGAGACAGCAAAAGTTCACATACTTTTAATACTGTACTATTGGATAATTTTCCAATGAATAAATGCCCAAGTATAATGTTCTTGTCTCATTCCCTCATTTTTTAAAATAATATATTAAATCAGATTAAACTTTATTGATCCCTTTAAGCAGGTTCCCTCAGGGAAATTAAGATTCCAGCAGTATCATTACAGATAAACAGAGAAAATGAATAGAGAAAACTTCTAGATAAATTAAAATAAATTAAGTATTTACATATACAAATATAAAAAGAATAAGATATGGGG
>JAPEKL010000027.1:17280056-17290624 GCA_028877455.1 Bagre pinnimaculatus | reverse complement strand
ACGTCATACGTATAATTATAAACGAGATGTTTATTTCTAAGTAAATTGTCGTGTAGAATTCTATTGCAATTCCATTAAAACAATGTAAAATTATTTCTCAGCTAACACAGCAACCTAAAGGACACAGCAAATAACTTATGTTGCAGTCTCTAAATGAAGTAGAAATAAGCAAAAATTAAGTAATATTTTGGGGGGAAATGTTACAGCATGGTCATTTGCTGTACACAAATGCATTTTGACTGGTCGTGCTAACTTATTTATACACCTCATGCATTTAACGATGAATGAATTATTTATTCAATCATTAATATGAATTCCAGCTACTTTTTGGTATTTGGAATTTCTATGCAGGACAGATTGTTGGGTTGTTTTTTTTTCAGACTGCTCCTTCAACAAAGCACAAATTATACAAAGTTTAAGCTATAGATTGTAGCCTAATTGGGGAAACGCGTGTTAAAGTGATTGTCTGACTGCTCTGAAGATCTGATTAAGACCTAATAGGTGTTGAATTAAAGCTTGGACGCCGCTTTATGTCGCTGGTGCGTCATTGCAGTGCGCGGTGTCGCAGCTCCCGTGGGTCTGCTCCTGATGGGATAATCATGTTCATCCCGACTAAAATTACAGCTGATTGTTTTACCCATTATTTTGCCCAACTTTTAATTTCTTTCTCCCAAAGGATCATTGCACTCGGTAATTGCAAAGAGCTGACCTTGTATGTGTCACCCACTCGACCTAGAAATCCAATTTTGTTCAACTTTGCAAGGCGATTTTACCACATTAGACTAAGGTAGCCTTTGTAGATTGAAAGTCCATGAGAATTTTTAAGCATGAATTTCGAGGTCGTTTGTATGCTTGTTTATATCCCATTGTGCACTAAGAGTGTTTCAATTCGCCTGTTAATTACTTATTGGAATGAAGAAAGGCGTTCAAGAAGACAGTGTTATGAATGGTGTGTGTGTGTATATATATATATATATATATATATATATATATATAAGTGCAATTTGCAGCAAATGATCAGAATCAGTCCAGAAAGGTGATGTTTTTATCTTTAAGTTAGTATCCTGTTAGATAATAACTTGTGCGTAAAAGATTTTTTTTTTTAAGAAAAAGAATAATTAAAATCACCTTATGGGACTTTAGGGATGTGTAGAATCCTTTTGGCAAAATATTTTTTGAGTAATTGCGTTATAGTTTGTTTGAATTGAAACCATGTGCTAACTAGTTGAGATCTTTGCTTTTATTATAAAGGCCCTATTTTTTTTCTCCTAAATTTATCATAGAACAATCATTACCCGAACCTCAATCCCGATCGAGAGGCGAGGGAGGGAGGAGGGAGGGAGGAAGGAAGGGAGGAAGGGGAAAAATAAGCCTATTTAGTGACTTTCCAGTCCAATGGTCTTAACGTTGAAAGTGAGCTGACAGCTGCGTATATCAACGGCCCACATCATCGCTCACACGCCGCTCGCCTCCGCAGCTTCTCACGGCCGCAGACGGAGATAATAGGCTATTAGAGGCGCGGGATTAATTTGTAGCCAATTACGACTCACAGTAGAATATGAATGCATAAATAAGGCGTAGCGCTTGTGCGTGGGTTTCAGCGGGGGTAAGAGAAGGAGAGGGGAGGGGGGAGGGAGCAACCGGGCGCACAGGCGGGACATCAACGTGTGAAGGGGGGGGTTAAAATCTCCCCCCCAAAAAAGAACCGGAGCAAGAGAGATCAACATCCAGCCGGCATCTGTCCACTCCAACACACAGGATATAGATAGACCTCTGCATGCAGAACTGACAGTGTGAGGAATCTCGCGCTCCCCTCCTCGGTATGCTTTAAGCCAAATAACATTTCTAGTGGGAGAAACTATGAATAGGGATAAAGTGCAGGTGGGCGACATCTCCATCGAACCGCCTGCGACTGGCATCGCTGCACAAACAGCAGTGATCGTGGTGGCGTCTCCGGAAAGCGTGGACATGGAGGCGCACGGGGAAAAGCGCATCGCTTCCGGTGACTTGGCTGTGTTTTCCTGTCCCGCAGCCAGAGACGTGCTTCAGGCGGAGGGCCGAGAAAACTCCGTGCGCCAGGACGCACCTGCGCTTCCGCCGCCCAGCGCTCCTCGGACCACCTCCTTCTCAGTGCTGGACATTTTGGACCCAAATAAGTTCACAAGCAAAAGGCAGCCGCTCAGCCGGACAGGCTGTGACTCCGGGTGTGGGTTCGGGACCGAAAACAGAGGCGAAGATTCAAATCATGCAGCAGATCAGAAAGTATTTCCTGAAGACTACGAGTGCAAGAAATCCTCAGGAATGCTCAGTAAGTGTGCAATAAACACGCACTGCATGAAACTGAGAGCTTCGACTCGGATCGGGCAGCACGGGTTGTGGGACAGGCTAGTTCAACTACTTCTTTAAAGTCGCAATGTTATGAATGTCGGATAAAATGAAGCGCATTTTAAAAGTGTATGAATTAATCAGAACTTCTCCCATCATCTTAATTTAATTAGCCTACTTTTTGGACAAGGGTAGAAGACATTGATTATGTATTTCCAATAAATTATCTCCATCTACTGTTGATATTTTATAAGCCAATTAAAAATAATAATTGTTGTAAATTAAAAGGCACTATAAGTTTGGAATGTCTGTAAATGAAATTGTTTCTGGAGGTAAATGGTGTTGGTGTTCCTCTTATATCTTGTGCATCTTTTGGACTTTTAGAGCGTCGTGATCGATATCTCACTTAATAAGTATAACAGGTTTAAATCGTGTAATTATCCCAAATTTGACCCGATAATTTAGATGTTGAGGAGGAGTTTGCAAGCTGCCTGAAAGAGATATACTCGATTCGATAATAGGATATCGACCTGTCCGTTGCACGTGCCACTCAGGGCCGATCTTCCCCATTATCCGGCGTCCTTAACGCGCCAATCAGCGCTGAATTAAGTGATCGAAGGGCTTTAATTGTTTTTTCTTGCCATGTTGCACAGCTTTGTCTCAAGCCTGAATAGTAGAAATGAAGAGAAAGTATCCTTGATATGAGCTAAACTTGCAATCACCTCCTCAGTAGACATGCCCTCATACTTCAAACAGGTCTATTTAGGACGGGTTCTGTTTCTGCATATCAAAAAACCTCAAACCACTGATATAATTACAGCTTGGAATTTTATAGCCTAATAGAAGGCGTTTAGTGTGTACTGGATCCCTGAAAATAAGACTGTAAACATGGAACATGCAAATCGATGCTTCAGCTTATTGTCTTGAAAAACTCTATAAGTTCAGGTAATGGAATTGACAGTGGCTTGAAAGTTATGCAAGAATAAACAATGCATATTTAATTTGTATCTAAAAGTTTCAGCTCTAAATGCATTTCATTTTATACAAAGACGAAAACAAATAGTTGTGCTTGTTTTTTTTTCAAATCAGGATTTCAGATAAATTTCATTCCATTTGTGTAATTTTAGTGCATGTTTATTTCTCTTGATTATTGCACGACTCAAACATGGACAGGATTTTCTTTTTTTTTTAAACAATTATGACACAATATTCATGAATAACTGTGGATTTATTTGTGTTACGGTTTTATTATAGGCTTAAAAATATGAATATGCATCACTGCAATAATATTTTTTTTTTCTTTCAGCAGAGGATGGTTTCGTGTTCAGGTCTTCAGAATGTGAGAGTGATTTCCCGCGTGGGAATCCCACGGACAGTGAGTTGCACGATGATCTGTGCAGTGAGGAGAGCAGCGGCGCGCTCACCGGAAACGCCGACGGAGAGGACGAGGAGCCGGTCATGAAAAGTTCGAGTCCCGGCGGCCAGCAGCAGAGCCAGCAGTCCTCGTCCTCGAATGGACCGAACCAACAAGGCAAGCCGAAGAGGAAACGGTCCGGCTCGGACTCGAAGTCCGGAAAGCCGAGAAGGGCTCGGACCGCGTTCACGTACGAGCAGCTCGTGGCGCTGGAGAACAAGTTCAAGTCGACGCGCTACCTTTCCGTGTGCGAGCGCCTCAACCTGGCGCTGTCACTGAGCTTAACGGAGACCCAGGTGAAAATCTGGTTTCAGAACCGCCGGACAAAGTGGAAGAAGCAGAACCCGGGTGCAGACACGAGCGCTCCGACGGGTGGTGCAGGAGGACCGAACGGACCGAGCGCCGGTTTGGGCAGCCTGAGTCCCCTCAGTCCGTCTCCACCCATGAGCGGTCACCTATCAATGCACACCAGCTATCCGAGTCACACACCTGGAGGACTAGTGTGCACTACTCAGTTACCCTTCCTGCCCAGTCATGCAGTACTGTCCCCGTTCATGCTGAGCTCACAGACATACGGAGCGCCCGCTTTTTACACGCCGCACTTGTAAAAACACAAACGGTCTGAAATAAGAACACATGGGCACCGACCGAACACACCCTGAGCAAAGCACTTTCCTTTCCGTGTGGTGTGTCAACTGAGGCACTTTGTCAGCTTAACTCACTTCTCGAAAGCACTCCAAGACCAACTGCTGAAATAACTGCTGATGTCCTGAAAACCCGCAGACACCCTGATGCACAAGAGACAACTTCAGTTATCCTCACGTCCAAGCTGATTCCAGAAGTTTATTTCGTTCCGTTTACCCTGGTTTTAGATCACTAAAACGTGAGCATTTTCCTGGCTCAGACTGTAAATAGCCTATTATCATGAATATATGTTAGGCACTAATTCTGAATGCAAATGCGACAATAATAAGGAATCAGTGGGAATTAAAAAAAAAAAGAATAATAAAAAGATATGTATCCAAACCATAACCGAACCTGTTTAATGAAAAGAATTGTGAAAATTATTCGTGAAAGGTTTATCTAAAACTTTTTAAATGTTTAGGATTATTTATTTACATGCAATTTCATTGTTTGGTTTAAAAGAATTTAAATAAAACACCATTTTTTAAGATACGGCTTTCAGAAGCAGTTTCCTGTGTGCTACAGCGTTTATAAGTACCGCCGTCATGAACGTGGATTACCTCAGAATAATATTTTATATTATCTTATACATATAAATATTTTTAATAGGCTTAATGTATACTATTAGACAGTATTATGATTTCCTCCTCCCTCTCTCTCTCTCCACACACACACACACACACACACACACACACTAGTTGTAAACTTGAATACAGATCATTTAGGAGATATCAAGCTTCATTTTCATTTCAAGTCCCCAAGCTTTATTCTGAAACGATGCCCTTGAAAAGTTAAGCTAGTTTTTGTTGCTGTTTCGTTGTGTATTTAAGATTATGTTCTTGACCCGTCAGGAGTCCCGTTTTTAAATTTGAACGAAAAACTAGTTTGAAAATAAAACACTTTGGGGAATTCCCTAAAAGAGAATTAATGTCCTACTTCACGTGTCAAAGGAATATTTAGGCAGGACTCTTTCCGTCTGTTTAATTGCGGAATACAGACTATAAGGAATCACTATTGGATGTCCACACTGATTCTTTGGTTAAACTTTATTATTAATATTAATTATTATTGATGATCTATTATTATTACTACTACTAGAACTGGTCTATTTATTTATTTATTTTTAATACCAGCCCACTACATTGCCTCAAATGCCAAATACGAAAGCAAATAGATTTGAACAGTCTGTGCTTTTTAAATTCTGGGTTTTGTTTGTTTGCTCTTTTCCTTTAACTTAAAAATAGCGAAATAAATTCAAATAGTCATTTGCTGCAGTTATAGATTAGAAATCATCCTTGTATTAACGCTATTCAGACTCCTTTCAGTCTATCCAAAATAAAAAGCTCTATCAAAAAAAAAAAAAAAAGTTTGGGGAAATTTCTTACGCAACCATTTACACCTGGATATATATGGATCAGAACAATTCTGTTCAACAGCTGCATTACGTCATGAATCTAGACATAAATATTGGTTGAGACAATGCGGGAATTCAGTGTGATGTTAAAAAGAAGCAGATTTCCTTCAGGACTTAACAGATACAAATCGCAGATGGAGCCTAAATTTATCCAAAGATGAGCTCTAATGGGCTACACTGAAACTGTGATCATGAATGCAGCTTATTTACACAATAAACCGAGTCACCGCTTCCTACAGCACCGGAAATAAAGCGGAAGTGTGAAGGCAGAAGTGCAGGAGCTGAGTTTATAGGAACTTCGTTGCAAGAGAAAAAGAGAAAACTGTCCTTCAACCATCTCACAGAAATACACACGCCAAAGAAATAACAGTTTTGTTTATTTATTTATGCTTCTTTTTTTTGTTACTTATTTAAAAGAACAAATCGATTTGAAAATAGTGATGAAAAATAATTTTTCCATTTCAATAAAAAAAACTGTATTGCAAAACATCCAGCTTATTAGAATAATACAATTTCAAGAAAATAGGCTCTCTCGGAACCATTTTAAAAAACAAAAAGGTTTTTAAGGCTAACCTTTACATTTGTCGGGGAAATCACATAACAGCATACATTTACAATAAAATATTTAAAAGTTTGACACAAATCAATCATACATTACATTATTAGAGCACAATACAAAGAAATGATAAATAGTATTTAATTCCACATTTTTAGACACAGAACCATGGACATTAGCTTATTTTTACACTTCAGTCAGGCTGAGATCGCAGTTTTGAGGACGGGAATATCTCAAATCTTATTTAAACGCGTAGTTAAACTGGTTCGCAAATTTCTCATGCTTCCTTTTGTCCAGTTTGCTCATGACCTTCGCGATTCGTTTCATGGAGCTCCTGCAAAGACAAAGACATACAGTAGGGTTAGCCTTTACATATGGTTAAGTGTTCAGAGTACAATAAACAGCCAATATATTCTATTAATTTATACAGTATCAGGTACACAAGTAGCTTATTTCATACAAAATATATATTTGAAAAAATGTCAATTTATCTCAGAAAAGCTGGTCAGTTGCTTACTTATTAAAAACCTTCTTTTCTAGCCTTGAGCGAGAAGTATTGGCAGTTTGCTTCAGGTCTGTGAGGTTGGGATGTTTTCTTTTCTTTCCCTTTCCTTTCCCAGCCTTTTTACCCTTGCCATACATTTTAGAAGAGCCCAGATCCTCGCCCGTAGCTGCTTCAATCTCCCTCATGAGCTCTGGATCTCGCCAGTCTGAGCAGAAAAGGAAGGAAACGATTGGTGCGACTGGTATAATATTCACCAAGATCAACCACAGCATAAGAATTCTCCAAAGAAAAGCAAAATCTTTTTACTTCTATTTAACTTTACATTGCAATGGCACACAAAATAACCGATTTTCTGGTTACAGGTATTTTTTGTTGTTTGTTTACATTTTAGGGACGGAGATCCTACCTTCATAAACTTGCCGTCAAGTAATGTAGTCAAGTCAAGCTCAAGTAAATCTATACCTCAGAATATAGCCATTATTGGCTGATCTTAGATTCATAAATATCAACGCTAACTATAAAAATTATTCTCGTGTTGCTGTTGTTGTTAGGACTATCCACATCTATGGAGGTGGAAACTCTACGACTCAAATGTTCTTGTAAAGATGAGAGATGAGGCCTGTAATTAAGTTAAGCTGGTGACTGAAGGGCAGCAGGCCCGACTGCTCCATCAACAGTTCATGTCTGCTCCAGCTGCGTTAGGAAGCCTAGGGGCCCCCCCACACACACAAACATGTGCATACCCCCCCCAACACACATGCATTAAACAGGTGACAGCTGCAGTCATTTTCATCCCAAGTGCTGGTTCAAACACACACCAGAATAACTGTACAAGATTGCCCGTTGTAATCTAATTTTCTTTGGAAAGTGCATTCGACTAGGACATTTGTATGGTATTTTATTTATGAAAAAAAAAAAGCGTCAGCATTCATGTCAGATCAATAACCAAAATGTCTCCTCATGACTTGCCAGTAAATAAATTCCATGGCCCAGTATCCAGGAAAAGTCACAAAAATATGGTCATCAATAGTTGTTGGGGTGTTTTTTTGTTCTGCAAGACATTTCTTCTGGGAAAAGTGATGTGTGTTCATATGATGTACGATGGCCTGCACTAGATAAGCCAAACAATGAGAAACTTTGAATCATATAATTACTCAGTCACCACTTAATCCACATCATCTATGGATTAAGAATAAACGGATCCATTACATCTTCCTAACACGTCAAACTCTTACCACTTGCTCCGATATAAATACAACCTCATATGACTAAATGAAGTATTGACAAAATGGAGAAATTACAAAAAATAAAATAAAATAAAATCCACATTTAATTTCAATGATCAAATTTTAATTGTGTTTCAGATTTTTTTTTTTTTCATCAAAAATGGAAGAACCTGATTCACTGTAAATAAAAAAAACAGCATACGGGAATCTGAAGGTGCTTGTTTCGAGGTGCTGAAGCACAAATCAATGGCCCAGCAGGGAGGCTGTTGGTCGGTAAGGGAGCTGATGGACCTCTGTTGGCGCCACAAGCTCACTGGCATCATACAAGAGCGGCTGGGGGTGCTTCTGTGGTTACCGTAACGACTGGTGTGTAGATGGGCAGTGGGCATGATGGATTTGGGGTGGAGGATCGATAGTGTACTTAGTTACAAAAGATGCTATTTCACAAGCCAGTGGTCAGCGGGCATCAGAAGTCAGCTGTCTCAGATACCTGTTTGTTAACAAGTCAGTGCGGTCAGAGAAAAGCACATCCGACGCTCCACTGACAGCATGGAGCCGCCACTTAATTGGCTTTTAGCGCCCAACTCAGCCGAAGAGAAATAGAGAGAGTGTCTGCCGAGGAGAAAGAGGGGCAGAGCGAGATTCGGCCTATCCTATTATCAGGGTATTGATGATTACTGGGATTTCATCAGTTCATCTTTTCCAGGAGTGGCCCTCCCCTTCAATGCCCTGTGATTTGTCTTTTATCTACTCAATGCGTGCCATGAGGAAGGAGTGGAGGTAATAGGTGTTTAGGATTTGGCCCGGTTACAGGAGGATTTGAAGACACAGGAACAGTGGCCTACTCCAAACTTGATTGCTTTTACCGACATCAGTTCTCTCAGACGGAGTCAATGAAACATTTTTTGAGTTTAATAATTTTCAGTCAACATGCCGAAAATAATACCTTTATCAAAAAGGTCCGTCATTCTTATTTGCTTACAATGGTAAGTTTGCCCAGGACAAGAACTATTATAGCCGGCTGTCATCTCCGGACACACAAAATCACATTTTAATTTAGCTAAGAGAATCTGAAGTCCTACCTGGCTGCTCCTCTCTGCGTTTATACTCTTCCTTCTCCAGGCGAACTGCATCTTCTGGATTAATTGGCCTCCCAATCTCATCCCGAGGAATTATTAACCCATGGAATGGACACTTGAAAACAAGACATCATAACCTGCTCCAATTGCCTGCAAAAATACCACTTACAATGGAGGATCATGTCTCGTACTTACCTTAACTCTGTCCTGGCGTTCACACAATGAGCCATTGGGCAACGGGGCTTTGCACTTGTGCTCCACAGGTTGGAAATGTCCAGCAAAGGTAATGTACCTGGACTTCATCTGTGCAGACAGCTCTTTGTTCTCAACCTCCTCCTCCACCTCGTGAGGCATCCAGAACCGGTGCTGAGAGGTGGACCTGAGAACCAGACAGGACATGAGGATTACAGTCACACTGAGTACACAGAGTATACCAAAGTTCTCAAGGCATGATCAGTTGTCTCATTTTTCTACTTAAGAAAATACTGTGCAGCCAAATTTGATACCATTGTACTGAGGGTTTACAAAACTATAAAATGTACAGGGATTTGAATGAGCTTGAACAGACAACACTGCTCTCTAGTGGCCTCAAGACATGCCATTAACCTGAATTTCTCTCTGGAGTTTTAGCATTTCCTAAAGAAGTAGTAGATTGCTGTTCTAGGGGGAAAACCTAATTTGTGAACTGTCCAAATAACATCATTTAATTGTTTAACAAAGAATGTAGAAATGAACAAGAAAAAAAAAATATATTAAAATATTATCCAAGCCGTTGTACTTGATGATCTTTCCAGCTGTAGGTTGCTCCTCTCCCCAGTAGTAGAGGTCCACACCAAAAGGAACGACAGGAGGTTTATTCTTCTCCTCCCCCTGTTTACTGCAGCTCGTGGTAGGTTTCGCAGAGCATCCGGACACACTTAAGGGCCACAGAGGGATAAAGGCTTAGTCAGAGATGTATATGAGAGAGAGATTCATGAGTGAGCGAAGAGAATGAGTGAAAATATTTTCAACATGAGAAGAAAAAAAACTTCTTATCTTTGCACCACCTTATAATGTTATTTATATTATATGGACACATGCACAAAAAATATGTAAGTTAAGCAAAAGAATTTTAATTCTGAACCGGTTTGCCATTTTGACAACGCACGTCTGGTCAGCAGGAAAACACTGGGGAGTGACGTCATCGGAGTGAAATATTGGGAATTATTATACATATGGGACACTATTTTGATGAAATAAAAAAAAAACATTTATTTTTTTCACGATGCGGTTTCCATCAAATCCTGCACTCTGATTGGCTGGCGAGCGGGTCCGTATCCTACGGTACAGACCCCGGTTACGGACCTCTGGCGACTCGCTCGTTCA
>JAPEKL010000027.1:16317378-16331168 GCA_028877455.1 Bagre pinnimaculatus | reverse complement strand
GCTTAGAAGTTACCCTGGGGTCCTTTGTGACCTCGCTGACTATTACACGCCTTGCTCTTGGAGTGATCTTTGTTGGTGGACCACTCCTGGGGAGGGTAACAATGGTCTTGAATTTCCTCCATTTGTACACAATTTGGTGGAGTCCAAACTCTTTAGAAATGGTTTTGTAGCTTTTCCAGCCTGATGAGCATCAACAACGCTTTTTCTGAGGTCCTCAGAAATCTCCTCTGTTTGTGACATGATACACTTCAACAAACATATGTTGTGAAGATCAGACTTTGATAGATCCCTGTTCTTTAGATAAAACAGGGTGCTCACTCACACCTGATTGTCATGCCATTGATTGAGAACACCTGACTCTAATTTCACCTTCAAATTAACTGCTAATCCTAGAGGTTGACGTACTTTTGCCCCTCACAGATATGTAATATTGGATAATTTCCCTCAATAAATAAATGACCAAGTATAATATTTTTGTCTCATTTGTTTAACTAGGTTATTTTTATCTACTTTTAGGACTTGTGTGAAAACCTGATGATGTTTTAGGTCATCTTTATGCAGAAATATAGAAAATTCTAAAGGGTTCGCAAACTTTCAAGCACCACTGTACGTGTTCACATCACCAGATTGAAGTGGCACAAAACTGATTTTCTGCCGGAATGTGATACTGATCTGATATTTTTTAAACCTGATCTGCTTTCATACATGGTCCTAGATTGGATACATGTCTAATCTGTGGCCATGTGACATTTGGAGAAGCTATTGTAGCCCTCCTCCATTGTTGTTTTGTCTCTCTGCCGGGGTTGGTGGATGAAGACAGCTTTCACTGTACGTGTATAGACAAAAAGCTATGTGAATTCTGATCTTGCTGTTCTCATTCATGTTGAATGTCCAGGAATTGGATACGTATCCAATCTAGAACCACATATGAAAGTGACTCAAATCTGATTTGAACAGATCAGATTTCTGTGTTCATACAGCCCTGAAAACATCAGATCTGTGTTACATTTAGGCAGAAAATCTGATTTGAGTCACTTCAGAATGGCAATGTGGACATAGCCTGGCTAGTGTAGAATTGAGATGATTGGCCAAGCAATCAGTGTGGTCATGTGCAATGTTTTGTGGGAAACTGAAAACAGATATCAGTGACTTGAATGTGAATCATCAAGATGGACCGATTCATTCTGAGCAAAAAATAAATAAAAAATCTGAATTTTGCAGGGGCGGCATGGTGGTGTAGTGGTTAGCACTGTTGCCTCACAACAAGAAGGTTTTGGATTTGAGCCCAGTGGCCGATGGGGGCCTTTCTGTGTGGAGTTTGCATGTTATCCCCGTATCTGCATGGGTTTTCTCCAGGTGCTCTGGTTTCCCCCACAGCCCAAAGACATGTCGGTTAGGCTAACTGGTGGTTCTAGATTCACCGCAGGTGTGAATGTGAGTGTGAATGGTTGTGTGCCTCTGTGTCAGCCCTGCGATGACCTGGCGACTTGTCTCGGGTGTAACCCGCCTCTTGCCTATAGTCAGCTGGGATAGGCTCCAGCTTGCCCACGACCCTGCACAGGATAAGTAGTTACGGATAATGGATGGATGAATTTTGCAGTCTGAATGAGCCTTAGAGCTGTGCTCTTAGATTGAAAATGGAAAAACAGTGGTTTATACAGTGCTATATAATGCCACGCTACTCCACCATAAATTAAAGCCTATTAAACTAATACACAGCGCATTTAGAGCCTAGCATTAATACAGCTTTGTGGTATTTGGAAGAGTGCAGTTGCTTTTATCAGCCTCTGTCTATTTTCATGTCTAGACTTCTTCTTCCTGATTCCGCTCTGCCCGCCACCTCCTTCTCTGCCCCCTTCTTCCTCCACATCAATCTCTGCTGATTTCATGTTGTCCATGGTGACCTGCACCTTTTTTTCCCCCCAGAAGCACTTTAATTTCACCAGTGATTGCTCAATAGGCTTTGCTCCCCCATTCCCCTTTCCAAATTACCCCTTTGCTCAGTCTAAACACACACCCACAAATACTTCACCCTGAAGGTGAAGCTAACCATAATAGCCTTTGGTTTCTACTTGACCCCTCATTGGAGTCCCTTCAAAGGCCACCTAATGTACACTTTGGGATTTTCTGTCAAGCATAGCAAGCAGATGGAGAGGAAAGGAGGAGGGATGGAGGTGGGTGCAGAAGAAGACAAAATGTCACACTGAGTTTGCTAGAGACAGATTATTTTGGGTCTCGTGTGTGTGTGTGTGTGTGTGTGTGTATAAGCATCAAGATGCTAGACACAGGGGGTTGTAAGACTAACAAATGTGTGCTGATGAGGTCTGTGCCATTCTGCAGTTTCTTTGGCTTGGGAACATGACCTCTTCCCAGTGGGAAGACTTTGTCTTGTGGAAAATCGAGGCACACAGGCATCACTTGGAAATGTTCATGCACATTTCATTATCCATGCTGACTGGTGTCAGCTTCTCTGAACCGATTCGTGCAGTCTGATTGGTCGGTTTTTGATAAACATCTCTCGGGTGTTAATGTCTCTAAGAGCAGTTGGTTTTCCTGATGGCGTATCGGTGTCACCACAGAAAGAAAGATGCCCCTGTTTGAGCTTTTCTCTGAAAAGGCACACCTGGCTAGTTTGTGGCTCAGTTTGCAGCTCAGTGGTAATGGAAGTGCTTTTAAAAGCAATGAACAGAATTAACTCCCTAGAATAATCCGGGTTTATTTTTTAAGAGCCTGGGAAAGTCATTCTTCATGCGCTGCCTTGTATTAAAGTCAGTTGCATAACCTGATTTCAAAATTATCTAACACCTCATTAGCCACAACAATAATCAAAAGGCCAGTGCTTTTCTTGCTAGCATGAGAACTGATCAGAACAGAATATGCATTATGTGTGTGTTGGTTTTACCCAGCGAGCTGTTTACCTTCTCCTGAAAAACCCTCTGCAGTGTAAATATGTACATGCTTGTTCCACGTATTACTGTACAACCTACACACTGTTCACTGAACGTTACGCTCAAGGATGAATGTGTAGCAATCCAGCAACTATATTGATGCTAATTGTAAACAAAAGCAGACTAATTTCTTTTAGTAAAATTGGCATTCTTCTTGAAACAAGAGATTCACAATTACCTCAAAGGTCTTGAGAAAGTATCTGAGAACCTTCATTAACACTACAAAAACAAAGATGTCCCTGAAGTGCAGAGACCACAAGCACCCAGAATGTTATGTAAGGGATAAAACATGACTGGGCATACTGTAATGGGAAAATGATCAACAATGGAATAGTGTGATGTGCTCTGACATAAAGTTGTTACCAGCCCAGATTTGGGATTTCACTTGCACTGTGGTATAAAAAGGAAAATAGAAGGGCACTCGGGGAGCACAGACCTCCGCCAAGGATAATAGTTAACTCTGCTATTTTATGCAAATCTGCAATTGCAACCACTTTATATGTGTAGATATATTTATGAAGCTATTAGAATTAGGTCAAAATATGGTTGTGCCTAGCTGAAGTCTCCATATCACAATCCACATTCATGGGTACCAGTAGTCCTCTGGTAGCTGTGAATGTGGATTTTAATAAGGAGTCATCGTATTTCTACACTGGCTATGTTTTGTCACTATTGAACCTTACTGCCATCTACTTTTAAGATTTTAAGTTGTATGGCATTGTTGAGTGCAGGCTTTGTATCTTGCAGTGTTAGTGAAAGATATAATAAATTTGTGGATCCGCCTGGTGACTTGGATCCACTCCAAAATTTAATAGGTTCTTCCTTGGCCCATGCTACATCTTTCCACCAAGTTTCATGAAAATCAGGTTCATAGGTTTTGCGCAAGCTTGCTTACAGGGAGAAAGATAAATGAACAAACTGCACCGAAAACATAACATCCTTGATGGAGGTAATAGAGAGGTTTTTCAATTTTGAAATGCTATCAAAAAGACTAAAAGAGAAAGCACAGAGATGTAGAAGCATATAAAAAGAAAACATTCATCCTATTGTCGAGATATCTTGCCATTGTCATCCATTGCCAAGAGTATTGCTCTCTTCCCTGTCACTCAGAGTGATACTAGCCAAATGTTGGCTTTGTATACTCATATATGTAGAAGAGGGTAGATAGTGCTTTGTTCCGTGTGTGTTATAATACCCTGTGATGCAGCATGAGCAGCAGTTTGAAAAGGTGTGGTTGGCTGGCTTCATATAGTTTAGAGGAAGCATGTGTTAGACTTCATCCTCCTCAGTTGGTAGTAGTTGTGATAGGGGAGAGCTGGCTAGCAGGTTGGAATTGGCAAATGACCAAATTTGTAGAAAATGGGGGGAAATACATTAAGCTGGAGGTCTGACTTCTATTTAATCTCATGGAAAAATTTGTGGGAATCATACATATTAAACTGTGTTAAGTTATAAAATAAGTTGTCTTCTCAGCCTTCAGCCTAATGTTATGTTTTAGTAATTTTTTATACAAGTTGTCTTGTGAATTCTTATGAATGCCATCATCCTTTAATCTTAAAATTTATTAAATTAAAACGAGATCAAAGTGAGCAGAAAAACAGGATGAGCAGGAAACATCCATGGCAGATGTGAATAAGCTAAATAGAGAGGGAAGATATTTTTCCACCCTTCATTTTGCACCTTGAGCGTCCATAAGCTGCATTTCCACATTTCTCATCAATTCTCCTCCCTGCATTTATCAAAATATTTCTCCCGTGTTTTCAAATCTCCAGGCCTGTGTGCATGTGGACAAATGGAACTGTATAATTCATAAGATGTGAGTAGACACATGAGATCAGACCTCCATAAGCAAACACATGCACTTTTGAGAGAATTAGTGCTCCTTTATATTCCAGTTTATTTGAATAAAAAGCAGATATATGACTGGTGTTTGGCTCCTATTGTCATGTTTATAGAAGAAAGCAGTTTGTCAGTAGTTTAGGGGTCACTGGCACAGGTGGAAACATGGTATAGCATTTTTATTTATTGATCAATAACTTTAGTGAAAACAGGCAAAAAAGAGTCAGAGATACTGATAGAAGGTAGTGTTATAGTCAAGACCACCTAAACCGAGATCAAGTCATGACCAAGATCAGAGTGTATCAAGACTGAGACAAGACCAATACTTTGAGGAGTTGAGACCAAGTTAAGACCAAGGCCAATGCAGTACGAGACCGAGTCAAGACCAGGACCAGACCAGTGGGTGTGAAATGGGACTAGGAAGGGGTGATGGCCATGACCAGTAATGAAAATTCTGAATTGGAAATGAGTCACATTATTGGTTGCATTTGAAGCAGGAAATTTTACATCCAATTACAATAATTATGTTAGCAAATAAATCAGACAATGCACAGGCAATTTAGTGAAAGCCTTGCAGTTGTGGTTTTGATTGGTCTTGAAATAAAATTCAGAGTCTCTATGGCTGAGCCCAAGACAAGACCAAGTAAAAATTCAGTTGATTCCGAGACGAGACTGAGACCTTCAAAATGTAGTCTTGAGATCAAGGCCTGTCTCAAGTACTACAATATTCATATTTAATCCCAAAAACTGCAGTTTTTCAATTCATTTTTAGTATAGCACTTGGACATTGGACATTGTCACAAAGCAGCTTTACAGGAATCTTGATATACAATTTTTATTTAAATGTATCCCTAATTACCAAGTCAGAGGTAAAGGCAAGGAAAAACTCCCTGAGGTAAAAAAAGGAAGACACATCCTCATATGTGTGACAACATTATCCTTATACGCAAGTCTTGCCACTTGGCAGCCATCTTGGTAACATGCTCTGGCAGTTATTTTGGGCTAACAAGATCAGGCCCATATTTAAATGAATCGGGAGAGAGCCATAACTGTACATCCAATGGCCACCAAGATGTAAAAGCTGCATGTATAGAATCACCAGTCAAATCTAACTAAAACCACTTAAAAGGTTTGGTGACGTTGCCCCAAAATAAGGTTTAAAAAGCTTTTTTCCCCACAAGTCATACTTCCACTATGCATGCACAAGGTTGCTACGAGGTCACTATACTTCTATGCATGCACAACTGTGCACTTCCATCAGTGCAATGACATGATTGGCTTTCTGGGAGAGAGGGACAGGATATGTTCAAACAACCACCATCTTTAGCGCTACAGTTTTTTTCCCCCATAGATTTCTATTCAGGATTCTTTAAGTGGTTTGTAAAGTTTCTGGCGACACTGAATAGTGTGATTCTAAATCATTTCACTTCTGTAACTGTATACTGTAAAGTCAAGCAGTGCTAAGTGTGTTGAAAGGACATTGGGCATGAGCATCGATAGAGTTTTATGTTCAAGTTTCTTGTACCAAACTGAAGTTATCAGCTGTTCATTGATGGAGTGTAAAATTAGTCTTAGCAATTGAAAGAAAGAACATCCACAGCCATGATAAGGGTATCTGTGTGTCGTACCATCCACCATAAACCCATGGGGATCTTCAGCAGCAGTGTGTGAAACTCTGTTTCTTTATCGTACACAACAGTATTCAAGTAGAAATTGGGTAAAATGGTGTTTATCTTCAAGTAAGTTGAATAAATAATGGACATAAATAATATACAAAATTGGTTTGTAAGAAATTGGACAGGGCTTTTAAATCAGAAGAATATCATTTTTGAGACTGTGTTTATGCTAAGAGAGGGCCTTATCATGACATAACCCACGCACATATTTGGACTGAAGTGGGTTGGAAAATACTAATGCACAGGCTGATTTATAAATGTCACACCCAGTGCACCACTCCATCCACACGACATTACATGCAAACAAAACCCCAAAACTAGACTCCTTTATACTGACAGATAATGTCCATACAAGACATGTTTGCGTGTTCACTTGTTCATATTTGTACCTGTATACTGTGTACAGGTTTTATTTTAAAAGAAAAACAATATTTCTGAGAGCTGAAATCTTACTCTTTCCAAGGTTCAGATATCATGCTCTGAGTACAAATCACGCAAGAGAATCTAAGATTGTAACGTCACTTACATGCCACATGACTTTCCGAGGCTGAGATCTAGTGGATACATTGCTTCTAAATTGTTGTAAACAGCCCTAAAGATGCCCGAGTGTCAAGCATTTGGCTGGAAAAAATAAGCCCAATCACTGAAGCAGTGAACATACAAACACAACTAAACAGAGAGCACACTCATACCCAGCCTCTGGGAACCTTTTGCTGCCTATAAATGCTACATTGCCGGCTACTCAGTGATTTTTTTACCTTGTATTTTTATGTGAAATGATTTTGTTTGTTTTTATCCCCTGCTGGCCCAAAGGGGGATTATGTCATGGTGATGTCCATCCATCTGTCCGCCTGTCTGTCCCGGGAAGGGTACTCACCTTCTGAAATCAACTCCTCTCACAATTTTTGGAGGCATTTCACGAAACTTGGCAGGATTCTTTGATATATGTCGGTAATACACATATTGTAATTTAGTTAAATTGGGTCACATTTTACCAGAGTTACAGCCCTTGATTAACAAAATTATAATATGACAATTTCATGAGAGTGTGTTTTCCTTCTGAAATCAACTCCTCTTGCAATTTTTGGAGGAATTTCATAAAACTTGACAAGAGGCATTGTTATATGTCGGTACTACGCATATTGTAATTTCATTAAATTTGGTCATATTTTACCATAGTTGTGGCCCTTGATTAACAACCTTGTACTTTCACAATTTCATGAAGGTGTGCTAGCCTTCTGACATCAACTCCTCTCACAATTTTTAGACAAATTTCTTGAAGCTTGGCAAAAGGCCTTGTTATATGTCGGTAATATGCATATTGCGATTTAATTTAGTTTGTGCAAATTTTACTTTGATTAAGTTTTGACCCTTGATTAAATAACTTGTACTTTGACAATTTCATGAGGGTGTATGTTCTTCTGAAATCAACTCCTTTTACAATTTGTGGAGGAATTTCACCAAACATGGCAAAAAGGCTTTGTTATATGACAGTTATACTCATATTGAAATTTCATTTAATTTGGCCAAATTTTTACCGGAGTTATGCCCTTGATTATTAACAAACGTGTACTTTGGCAATTTCATCAAGGTGTCCTTGCTTTCTGAAATCAACTTCCCTCACAATTTTTATTATCCCCCACTGGCCGAAAGGCCCGAAGGGGGATTGTGTCATGGCGATGTCCGTCCGTCCCAGGAAGGGTGCTCACCTTCTGAAATCAACTCCTCTCACAATTTTTGGAGGAATTTCACAAATCTTGACAGGATTCTTTGTTATATGTTGGTAATACGCATATTGCAATTTATTTCAATTCAGTCACATTTTACCAGAGTTATGGCATACTTGCCAGCGGGGGATATTGTGCTCTCAGAGCACTCTTGTTATTCACTGAGAAAAGAAATCTTTTTTGACAGCAAGTATTACACTGTTATGACAACGAACATTGTTTACTAGTATCTGTGTCAGTACTGCATATGCATTAACTAGCCGCATGAGATCTACACTTCATAAAAGTGAAGTCTGTTGATTTGCGTATTTTCTTGCCAGTAAAAATCACATGGTTATAGAACATTTTTGATTAGATTTTTAGAATTAGAAACCTTTATTTGTCACAAAGATTACAGCACAATGAAATTCTTTCTTTGTATTCAACCTGTCTGAAGCAGTGAAAACGTATGCATGTGTGTGTGCACACACGCACACACACACAGAGAGAGAGAGAGAGAGAAAGCAGTGGCACCTGGGTATTTTTTATTTTTTTAGAATTAGAAGCCTTTATTTGATGGCTGTTTGTTAATAAGCTAGACAGTGTTCTAGTGTGCCGGTTATGTCAGTTCAAATGGGTGCATCCAGGTAAGCCTATTTTTAGCAATGTCATAACTTTTAAAATAGATAAGTTGTTGTTATAAAGTTTTATTTTTAATTTAAATGTTCAGAGAGCACATCAAGGCACTTGCCGTGGTCAGCAAACGGCATTTATTTTTGGGTTTTATTTGACTTTTGTTTGAAAGTTGTGTTCATTTCTTATCATGATGATCGTATCTGAGTGTAAACAATTTTATAGCAACAAATTACACTCATGCTGGCAGAACATCAAGAGTCCCCAGTGTCTTATATATAAAATATGTTAAAAAGTTTGTCTTATACAGTCTCACTACATGGGTTAACACTGCAAGAAGTGTTATGTAAGACAAATGCAAGAATTTGTCTGTTTTATCCATTATTTTCTCCACTCTGAAATCCCTCATCATGGACCAGTGCGCGCTCTCTCTCTCTCTCTCTCTCTCTCTCGCGCTCTCTCTCTCGGATCAGATTCTCCGTCTCTCACTTTACTCTTTTTTATCAGCAGTAGATGGCTGTGCGTCTGAATGTGGGAGATTTGTTAAATAGTTTGAATTAAGTGGGTCGTTAGTGAGATTAATTAGCCTGCACACACCAGATGGAGGAGAGGAACGAAAACCTTGCTGTGGACACCCAGCCCACACACGTACAGACACATTTCATACTCCTTCATACTTTTCAAATCTTTGTCGCTCATTGCTTCATGTCTCTTATTTGCCAGCATGCCTCCAGTGCTCTTGTCATAGGAGTACGTGTTAAGCTTTTCCTCATATTTAGAATGCACTGTGGAACAGATATGTCGTTCTGAAATGAGACTGTTTATGCTCGAGCTGAATGGCTCATCCGATTACAAAATAGCGATTTTCACTTTTAAATAAATAAACCAAAACAGATTATTTACAGGCGTTATGAAAAAAAATCACTCTTATTTCAAGTTTCACGTAAAGGAATGTTAAAAAGATTTGAATAATATTGGAGTCAAAGTCAACTGTGTCAATTCCCAGTCAGATTTCATTTTCTTTGTTTTCTTTTCACTTTCTCCCATCCAGGCACTCTGGACTTCTTTTGAACTATTTTTGGTGGGCACATTTGTATTCGATTGATACAGAAACACAGCTTTCATTGTTCTTCGGCTTCAGGACTTTTAGTGACCTATGATGTCATTAAAGGGGTTTGATGAATTCAGCATGAAAATGGATGCTTTTCCCAAGTGGATAACATGCACACACACACACACACACACACACACACAATTTGGCCTTTTAACCACTGAGTCTCAGCCTCATCGACAGTGTGATAAGGGGTCAAGTGTTTTCAGCTCTCGCAAACCAGTTAAGTTAAACTTTGATCTCAGTCTTACACGCTTTAACTGGGATGCTCTCTCTCTCTCTCTCTCTCTCTCTCTCTCTCTCTCTCATTAATGTTTCATTAAAAACCTGGCCTTCCTCTTTGTCCGTTAGACTGACTACTTTTATGTTTCTCAACTTCACATGCAAAAGCAAGAACTGTTCCATACAGGAGCTGATGGAAATTTTTGGTTTTGGTTCTCGGCAATTTTCCTTTCCACTTGAGATGAGAGATGACTGTACTGGTCACAGTGCTATGTGTTTACATCCACCCTTGAAGAATTGCATGGATTTTCTTTGCTCTTTTGTTTGATCGGATGATATCAAGTTAGTAGCTGCAGCAGAATTCCAGCCTTCTGTAAAATTGTGTTCGATGAGAAATGGTACATCTGTATTTGTCTGTTTATGTGCTTTAGTATGCAGTGAACAAATCAACAAACAATGCTCTTACTTTTTCCTACTATTAGCTAAGCCTAACGGAAGATGCATAGCAAGATTGCAAAGAGTAATTTCTTTACCATGGATTTAAGGGTTATTAAAGTAATATAGTTCTACGTTTATTTCCAGCTGATTTGTATTTGTTGCTTTTAAATTGTATTTGCTGTATTTGCTTCCTGTTCTTTCTGCCAATAATGTAATAAATTGGACGTTCAGGGTGTAACGTGTGGTTAGAGATGTGTTTTATTTAGAGGAATCCAAGTATCAACCTCAATGTTTCAAGTGGGCCTCAGAGCACAGCATAATGCATTACCATGAAACAGGAAAACAGGGTCAAAACCATGAATTTGTGGAAGTAGGAAACAAGACTCTGATTTAATGCTAGAGATGCAAGATAAAATGGACATATTATTAGCCAAGTTTACATGGACCCTAATAATCTGTTAAAGATCGGATTCAAGCCTGATCATAAAGAAATTCTTATATGTAAACAGATCAATCGAAATGAAATACCCCATTCCGAATTGAGAATTTAATCGGATTGAAAGAGGTTGTATAGAACTCTGATAATCTGTTTCATAAGAAAATACTAGTAGTTGTTGCCCATGAACCTGATTTCTTCTGAATGGTACCTTTGTATAACACAGGTCTAGAAGGCCCAGTGGAGAGTTGAGTGGACACATGTGATATATATATTTTCACTGTGTTCTGTCAAAATAGATGTAAATCAGGGGCGTCGTGGCTCAGGTGGATAAGGCGCCATACCATAAATCCGGGGACCCGGGTTTGATTCCGACCTGAGGTAATTTCCCGATCCCTCCCTGTCTCTCTCTCCCGCTCATTTCCTGTCTCTACATACTGTCCTATCCAATAAAGGTGCAAAAAGCCCAAAAAATATCTAAAAAAAAAAAAAGACGTAAATCACTCCTTGCGTCTCCTCGGTGACGTAGAATCAGCCGTAGCAGAAGTCTCCAGCAAGAAGTACTGATACAATCGAAACTCTCAGGCAAGTCGGGGAGGGGATTCCCTGCCGAGGCTGCGCGCTCTGTGTTAGTATGAGCATGTAGCCTATGGGAAATTAATAGTTTGTTGGATTAGCACTAATTCCATGTTCTGGAAAATTGAAAATGTTGGGTTGGGCCCCTCTGGGGTGTCACTGACCCATGTGCAAAGTATGGAGTATGTACGTCCAGTCGTGTCGATTTGCATAGGTGAACAGAGAGACAGACAGCCTTCCTTTAGTAGTATAGATTAGCCATGTAACCACGCTATCGGATTGCCTTCTACACCGGTAACCTTCTATACATGTTCAGTACACCTTTGCGCAGTGACATTTTATAGATGAGAGAAACAGAGTGGGAAAATAGCAGCTATGAAAGATTATATGTGTGCCAGAAATTCTATTCTGACTGTACGCCTGGGACATGTAAACACGCACATCTCTCCGATCACTTTCATGTAAACAGTATGTTCGGAATGAATTTGTTCCGAATGTAAAAAATGTGTGCATGTAAACATAGCTAGTGAGAGGCTGGAGCAGAAACAGGACAGAAGCAAAAGCACATGATATTTACTCAGAACAAAACAACATGGAAGCATGGAAGAGAGTCAGAATTCAAAACATGGGTCTTTATATATATTAAGTATTATTAATGATGACACATTAATCAGCAGCCTGCCTGAGATAAGTAATCAGCATTATTCTATCCACAGTCACTGAATATGAGCAGTCGTGCGCTCTGATTGGCTACTCAACTACTAGGCTATAGGCTCATATACCGTGAGTAGAGAAAAACAAAATGGAGGAGCGTGTTGCTGAACCAACCGAGGATGAAATAAAAACTATTTGAAAACAAAGCCCCAAAAATACAAAAAAGCAACAAAACATGGAATAAAAGTATTTGATGGTAAGAATGTATCTTTTTTTATTCTTCAAGAGTTATTATTATAGCATTTTTCACAAATCACTACTGTCATTTCGCCAGTTTGTTTACATTCGAAGTAGAAATAATTTTGTGGGACGTTTTGTATAAAGTTTTTATTTATCGAATTTGCAAAAAATAAAAATAAAAATGCTCTGTTTCTCAAAATCCAGTGAATGTGGAAAGGATAAAACAGTTATTCCACTCAATCTTGTCGTACATGGCTTATAGCCAACTCGGTGCTACGCGGCTTGTAAGCTATCAGCTCATGTAAGACTCGATTTTGTGGAATAACTGTTAATTAATCTTGCTTCATGTATGAAAGGAGAATCCTAATGGGAGAGTTATCGCAGAGAAGCAGCCTGCAAAAAGAGTGCAGCAGAAATGAAAGGAATGAGACTGAGCAAGAGGAAAGGTAAGAGTGAACAAGAGTGACCTGAGAGATGCAGAGATTGTTCTGCTTCTGTTTCACAGCTAATTGGTGGAATTTGTTGTCCTTCTCCACTAACCATATTCTGTAGTGGGTCAAATCGCAGGGTTAATGAAGGCATATTTCAGAGCAGCTAGAGCAGCCAGAGGTCAAAACTGGAAGCAAACACAACAGCAAGAAACTCCGGGACTAGAAAAACATAAGGACGTGCGTTCAGGGAAATTGCAGTAAATACATGCATTTCCTCACCCAAGGGGTGGTTATTGAGTTCAAAACTCAATGTCTTTAAACACAAGCTTGACCCCAGCGGTCATACTCCTGCATTATTAAATGCTTCGCAGGGCTATTGGCATGGATGATTAGGCTCTGGAGGAGATGTAAATGTGCACTTTTGCGAATAAGAGTTTTGACTGTAACTGTTATTTAAAACTGGTTGTAAAGATTAGTTTACATTAGATTAATATGCTCATCTTCTCTCTGCCAGTGTAAAAAGATGATGGCTCTGTTTTAACACGTGTTTTGTTACTTTCCGACTCTTTTCACTCTTCTCACCTTTTGTCTCCTTGATGGGAAACATCTGGCAAAACTTTCATGCAAATGGTATAAAGTTGAATGATGTCGAAGTGACATTGCAGACTGGAAGTGATGACATTTAACTGTAAGTGATTTAATCTTTTTCTTCACTTGCTGACATCATTTGATACAATCATGTTCTTGACTTGAACTGTATATCTCATCTCATTATCTCTAGCCGCTTTATCCTGTTCCACAGAGTCGCAGGCAAGCTGGAGCCTATCCCAGCTGACTATGGGCGAAAGGTGGGGTACACCCTGGACAAGTCGCCAGGTCA
>JAPEKL010000027.1:15277864-15296212 GCA_028877455.1 Bagre pinnimaculatus | reverse complement strand
TAACGCTAATGTGATAAAAGAAAATGGTTCTCTGAATATAGGTGGGCTGGAAGCGATACCCCCTCGTATCCATTTCCAGACCGAGGCCTGGAGTGATAGAAGTGACGGAAAGCCAATCCGGCAGAGAGCCTGTTCTCTCGGGGCATGGAAGAAACTTTAGACCTATAGCCCACTTCAGTGTTGTATACCAACCAACCCAACGGCATCAAGCGTTCATAATTTTCCAGCTAAAAAGGAAAGAAAAGCTATAAATAATGATGTTATAGCTACAGATAAAGCTTATTCTAGGGGTATGAATGATTGTATAAACTACAACCCACACAGAAATTATGCAAAAGTAGTACTTATAGGCAAAATCAACACTCTGAGTTATAAAGAAAGTTTAAAGTTATTGTTAATCGCTCATAATAATAGTCTCAGGAGTTATATTTAGTGTTTTCCCCCTGATACTCATTCCTTTTTTCCATAATTTGCTTTTTTGTCTGCACCGACTTACGCTGACTGAGGCTATAGGAGGGTTTTCTCTTGGCCACGTGCAGGCCAGATTGATGTCATTGTCTCGGCACACTGACCTTTGCTGTAGAACCCACGGCAGACATCACAAACTCTCACATCAATTTAGCTCAATTGGATGTGGCATGCCTGGGCTAACTCGATTTGTGCAGAAATGCACCTGTCTCTGCCTTCTCTCCCTATAGATTTGCCGAGAAGGGAGGAGGGGATCTCTCTCTCTCTCTCTCTTTCTCTCTCTCTCTCTCTCTCTCTGCAGATGTAGGCTCTTTGCAGCAGGCCTGGTGTGCCTTCCAAGGTCTGGGCAGAATGTCTCCGAGCACCAGAAGGAGAGGCCATTAGCTGTGCGCTAATCACATTACTGCACGTTAAAGGGGGAAGTGAAGGCAGGCTGGGGAGGGAGGAGAGGAAGGGAGAAAAGTTTAAGGTGTTATTAAGGTTGTTCATCTCTCAAACACGAGCGTGCAGTGTGTTTATGCAGTTGTTTTACTGTTTCTGAGTAATATGACTGCCTTTGTGTGTGTGTGTGTGTGTGGTGCATGTCCATGTCATGTCTGTTTGCATGTACATGTGGACTATAATGTAACTTGTAAGTAGCCTACATCTGCATTACATGTGTGTGTGTGTGTGTGTGTGTGTGTGTGTGTGTGTGTGGTGCATGTATGAATGATTTGTTTAGGTTATGCAGAGCAGGCTTGCTGTCACAGATGAATAATATGAGTGGCTTTATGAGCATTAAGTAATGAGCAGCATGCTGGGAACTGTGCGATCAGCACCAGCTCTCTGCACAGGGGTCTTCCATCTGTGCTGACACAGTGATTACAATACACACACACACACACACACACACACACACACACACACACACACACACACACACACACACACACACACACACACAATCATGTTGCACACGCTTCCCATACAAAATTAGAAACAACAAAGAACAACAAGGTGGTTTTGTTTGTTTAATTCGGACAGCAGTGTTTTATACCACTAAGGTGTAATTTTTATATTTACACCTCACAGATTTTCTTTTCAAATTTCCAATTACTGTACAGCACCAAAAAAAAAAAAGACTGAGTTTAAAAAAAAAAAAGGTTATTACAACCCAATTGAAAGTTGCCCTGGAGCTTGAACTATTCAAAGAAGAACATTTGTATTTTTATAGACACTCTATGTGTGTATTATAATTCATAGTAAAAGTAGTAGTATATAATATTAAAATAATGCCAGTAGCATGGACTCAGATAATCTGGGACAATTTTGCAATCCCCAGTGATCCAGTACTGTATCTGCTCAAAACTTAATAGTAATACTGTATTGTATTTTATTTCTGTACGCTATTTTAATCCCCGTATTGTAAATGTCCATGCTAGACAAGGTATACACATATTATGTTTTATTTAATAAATGTGTTTGTTATTACTTTGGTTATTTTATATGCTTTTATACTATGGTATCTAGTCTTCTAATAAATCCAAACCCAACAAATAAGCCAGTCTGTACGACATTGTAATGTGTTTGTTGAAACAATAAAACACTGAAACGTATTTTTTATAGGGTAACTAAAAATAGTAGTAGTGGCTATGTTTGTAATGGACATTTTGGCTAAAACATGGCATTGTTTAATTACTAATTGTTTCTGGGCCTGTACTGTATATAATCACGGGCCTAAAATGTTAGTATATTAATTTGTCTAATAAAATATTGCATCATCTCATCATATATGTAAGTATAAGACCCTTAAAACCCTTTCTTCATTTTAAGAGATTATATCACTGTTGTGAATATGTGAAAATGAAAGTGTTGCCCCAGTTTCCCCCCTGTGTTTTATGAAGGGAGACAATGTAAAAATAACTGCATTAAAAAGTAAGACTAGGTTAGCCTAATTTCTGCTGGATCACGTTGTGTCTCAGGAAGCATCTGAGAAGCACTCTTTCACCCTCTTTTTTCATTAAATGCAAGTTCTGTGCAAATGCCAAACCAGCTTTAATGAATGGCTTATTTGTTCCATATTGACTCATCTGAATATGACCATGGGCTAACCAAATCAAACAGTGCAAGCGCTCAGAACACTGGAACAGATGTTATCAAAAAATTTGCCATAACATGCAGTTAACAATGTGCACTTTGGCAGTGGTGCCTTACGGCAAATCTGTGGCAGATATTGAATGCAAAACCAATTTACTGTGGTAATACTTCGACATAATTTGTCATTCGTATAAGATACTAAGTCTTCTCATGAAACATTCAAGTTTTGTTTGAGTCTTTACTTTTTTTTCCTTAAAATGGCCGAAATGGGATTCTATACTGGCCTGCTGACCTCCTGTGTGTTCTGACCCACACCCCAAGGTGAACATCACTGTTATCTACCGATACCGATCACTGTAAAAAATTATTTGTTGTTTTAACTTAAAAAACTTAGTGTCTGGGCTGTCTTAAAATTTTGAGCTAATTGAAATTAATATACTAAGTTAACACAATGAGACGAACAATTTAAATTACTATATGAATTTCAATGAACTCAAAATTTTAAGGCAGCCCGGACACTAGCTTTTTTAAGTTAAAACAACAAATCATTTTTTTTACAGTGAGTCCTAAGTGATCAGCTATCCAATCAGTGATGGGAACTAGTAGACATTCCTAGCATTGATGACTGGAATATTTGTAGCACACCAAGTAAAGTATCTCAGATATAAGTGGAAGATGAAGTAGATTGTTGCTTTTCTTCTTCTCTAAGTTTCTCAGTGTATTGTTGGTCCACGTCTTGTGTTTTTCCCAGACATCACATCCATGATGTTGTGTGATTTTGGTCATAAGTCTTGATAATATCACTGCTGAACTTGTTCTTGTTAGAGCAAGACTTTCAAGACATTCCACTTGAAAACCCATACTTTTTTTTTGTTATTAATTTGTTGATTGGTGCTGTATTTCTGTGAGAAACTAGAGGTTATGTTCTGCACTGCTGTCCAGATGGACATAACTAGGGCAGTTGTAGGGCATAATGGTGTTTACTAAGAAACAGACTAAATAACTAAAGTGCTGCTGCATCCTTTCTATTCATAGAGACAAAGTAAGGCCTAAATCCCAGAGGCACTACTATCAGAGGTAATCAAACGGCATTGTCAGTAATGTAAGAAAATACTGAATAAAGTAAATATAGAGCAATATGTCAATGGAAGAAGTTTAGATCCAGAAGTTTGACTTTCTCACTCACTCATTCATTCACTTTCATTAATCAGGATTGTGGTGGGTCCAGAGTCTAACCTGGGAGTGCTGGGCGGGCATGAACAAATTCAATCTTGGATGCTATTAAAGATCAGGCCTGAGTTTCCCAAAAGTATCACAGCACAAAGATCATCGTTAAATGGTAGAGCGAGTAGCACAATGAACACTCTCTCTCTCCTAGTTAAGATGCTCTTAGCATGAACAGGAGTTTGGGAAACCCACCGCAGATCAGATGTTAATTTTAAAGCCTAATATATAAGTTTTTAAGTGTGGATTCTTCCTTTAATTTCTTTAAATCTTTCCAATTTCTTGATGTCATCAATACCTGTACCATATTACCTTTGCCTATACTAATCAGACAGTCAGAGAAAACACTATTTCTGTATTCTTTGGACAAACTACTCTAGGCTAGCTAAGCTAAGTTCTTTTCTTATGTTTAAAAAATATTTCTCAAAAAGATATCTTTTATATCTTACACTATCTGCTGTGTTATTATATCATTTTGCATTCATGCTGTTTGAAAATGAGAGCCCACTCTTACAAGTCTTTAATTCCTCTGGTGAGAACTCTTAAAAGGTTTATAAGAAACTCTGAGTGTTTTCTATTGGAAACGGTTTCAGGTAGAACCATTACATTACATATGATACCAAGAATCCTTACGCATCCAAAGAACCAGAAGAATGGTTGACGTATTTTTTTTTTTAAAGTATCCTGTGATGTATTACAAGCCAAGATATTTGGTTATATTGTTCTCATACTGTTAACATTCACACTTTCTTTTTCTTTACAGATAATTAATTTTGCTCCACCTTTTGTTTTTGCACTTCAAAATATTTTGAAAGTTTCGCACCTCAGCATAATGGTTTTCATTTCTGGGTTCGTTGTTGCATCAGATTTCACTCAAGCACATAGAAAAATAAACTCTTTTAAAAAACCAACAACAAAACTACTGTATATTAATAATTAAAAAAAAAACCAACACTCAACCGAGAATCTTCCCTGTTGCTTTCAAAAACATTTTGACATTTTATCTATAATTTGAATCTGTAGTCAGTGGTAGTCCGGATGGAAATGAAGGCTGAATCCAGCCAGCTGCACTGTATTTCTGAGACTCTGAGTATACTCCCCTGCACGATCATTGCATTAACTCAGGCCTTGTTTAGCTTAACTGACCAAAGGTCAATGTCTTAGCCCACTGTGCCCCAAGGCACACAAGTCACTGACCAGCTCACAGGATGCGTTTGTGTGCTCTGGTCTCCCCCTCCTTCTTTTTTTTTTTGTGGGGTCACAGCTAGTGACCTGTTATTACCACCACTGCCGCACACATACACACTTAGTGATAGAATGACCAATGTGCCCCCTAACACATCGCTGAGGCTTCAAAATTCAAACACACACCCGCAAAATGACCAGCACCCCCTTCCCAGGCTGACCCCACATTGCCTGGCCATTATAAGGAACTCAGAAAGCTTTTAGGGCTACACTAACGCTGAAAGATTGATGGTGTAAAATGTTGGGTGGAGGAAGGGGGGAAGAGCAGGTGGTTAAGAAGAAAATGTCCCCAGTTTAATGGGAGGCGCAGAGCATAATTTAATAATTATGAAAAGTGAGAGAGGAGCTGCGGCGGGTGGATGGATGGCTGTGGGACTGAGAGGGCTGCAGCTGGAACGTCAGGAGCCCAGAGATAGCAAAATAATTCTACAGAACAGGTGAGAGGACAGCGTCTTTGCCTTTCTGTGTTCCTATCATGTTGGTGTTTAAACACCAACCAAAAGAACCAAAAGACCAAAAGAACTGTGTATGCATACATGTAAGTGTAGTATTTGCAGAAACATTTTATACAACTAACTTTTTAGTATACTTCAGCTGACTGTAATATTAAAATCATAATAAAGTGTGCCACAGTCCATTTTTCTGAAATATCCCAGTCTGTTGTGCTTCACAGTGACTGTGAGCTGATCGGATAGTAAAGTACATTTTTGCACCTGATCTTGTTTTATTTTCCCTCCTTTTCAATGTGTTTTGTAGACATTAAACAAAAGTTATATCGAGTCATTGATTTTCTCATTTTATTTTTTCCAACCATAAATACTGTGATCATGATAATGTCTTAAAGTATCATAACTCGGAAAAATCACATAATCATGTGGGAAAAGGTGAGTGTTTATATTTGTGATCACATTCAGAAACATGAAATTGCATTTCACTCATGTCATTCCCTGAAAATGTACATTGAACACATGATGTAATGTGAACGTGATCGAATGTGAAACCACAACCACAAAATTGAGAGATTAACAGGCGTAAATATTTGAATCGTGAGGAAAAAAAATCACATGGAATGAATAATGTGAGATAATGTCATGTGAAAAATTAAAATAAGTCCAAATATGATATAAAATGTAACATTTTAAGTGACTAAAAACCACAAGGGTAGTCACGGGATTTATTCACATGTGAAGTCACTTTTCTAGAAGGAATAATATTTGCACCATATCACACACTTCTAACAGACAATACTTCGATATTCAAACAAACTATGCACAACAGAATAAAGTACATATTTCATTCTAATGACCCCGTGGTTACTTGTACACAATATGGCAGAGAAATATTCCAGCACTTTCTGGAACTTAAAATGAATAAGGGGGATTTATTATTTATCTTAGAGATGGCACTTATCTGATATTCAATATTGGTATCGGGCCTACACCAGCCAAAAAAAAAAAAAAAGAAAAATTAAATAAATAAATAAAAAGTTGAATCCTATATCAAAGAAAACATATCACATGTATCCTGTAACAAATGGTAACAACTGGAATTGAATTTGGGGAAAAATAAACTGGAACTGGAAATGTTTACATTAAAAAGAGATTTTACTTTTTTTTCTTTTGCATGAAATTAATTTACTGTATTATACTTTAATGTATTATATTAAGTGATTTTTTTTGTAAACAAGTTTAACTGTGCAGTGCTACAGTTAATTTTATTTTATTTTATTTTTTTTTTACAGCTCAGCAGTTTGTAAAGAAAACAGTAGATGACTCTCAGTATAAACTGATACTCAAGGTTTCAGGATCGTTATTGATATCAGAAAAGAAAATGTGGTATCATGCCATCTACACATATCTCATTTCATCAGAATGAAAAGCATCAGGAGATATTTTTTTAATCATGGGATTAACTGAGGATTTGATAGTTATGGTCAGTGTTAATAGGTTACTTGGTATTTTTAAAGCAATAAATTGCTTATATGTAAAATCAAGTGTATTTCCAAGACATTTCCCCCCCTGTAATATTATAATTCATACTTCTTTTCTAGGACTACATCTCTTCTTTTATCCAGTTCCAGACTGTTCCCATGTCTCTCATCCATCCTCGCTCTCTCTTTATCATCCTCTTTTCTCCTCCTTCAGTGATGTCTTCTTCGCTTCTCTGCACAAGACGTATTGATAATTCCCAGCCAAAAATATGATTCCAGTTTATTCTACAGGGCAAAAATCCAATAGCGCAGCCTCCAATTGGATTGTGTGTGTGTATTTGGTTTTTTTCCTGGTGTAGGGAACAATAGAGACAGAAAGGACCCGACCCCAGACGTTCGACATGAGATTATTGTTAAACAGAGACCTGATAGAATTACTGGGAGCAATAGATGATAATTGCATCACAGCATGAGTTCCCCCCTCACTGTACAATGGTACATATTCATCTGGCTTATGCATCGACTCAGAGCTTAGATGTGGCATGAAGGAGATGACAAACCTAGGTCAGAGAAGCAAGTGAGGTGCAATGTTGTTCGAAATTGTGTAGCAGAAACAAATGACATTATGTTCAGTATTGTTTGACAGACCATGTATTACTTTATTTCTGCAATACCTTTATTTCAAGTACATAAGGATGCACTGTATATATATCCCATCATTCCCTTTGGTTAAAAATGAAAGATACTGATACAAATGCACAGGTATTTGGTGTTTTTCTTTTCTTTTTTCTTTCTTTTTTTTCAAATGGGGCATATGTGCAGAGGCAAGAAGAAACAATAAGAAGCTCTACAGAGATTAATGCGTGTTTATGACTCCTACAATCACTCAAGCCAAGTAATGACCTCCTAATGCACATTTAGGCTTTGTAGATATACCTTTTTTGTCCCCTCTTCTATAAAATATGTACAGGGTTACCTTTAAATAATGTATAATCCTGTTGAATTTATTATCTTCGCCTTAGATAAGATGTGGCATCAATACTTCCATTTCAAACCTTCCACTCTAAATATATGTACACTCTAACAGTTACAATTTTTAGAATATGATCCCACACAGATTTTCAAACCTCTTAAGTTTAAAAAAAAACTTATATTCAATAAAAACATATTTGTAATAAAGTCAGATAAAATGTATGTGTGCGCACACACACACACACACACACACACACACACACACACACACACACACACACACACACACACACACACACACACACACAAAACAAACAAAATTTGTGTAATTGAATTTGGCTAGAGTCAGCATTGGTGTTTCTGGCGTGTGGGGGAGGCTCGAGTAGCAGGACCTGCCCGGTGAAAGATCTGTGCTTTTACAAGCCTAGACAAAGAGTAACAACAATCACAAAAGCACCCAAATCTGATGCTAAGAAAAAAGTTATGGAGGCCACTCCGACTGCCTGGCGTACTGTTTGAGTGAGTGTATGCGTGTGTGTGTATATGTGTGTGTGTAGTGGGGTGGGCCAGAGGGGTTAAGTAGGATAGAAGGCACCCATACTTCAGATTGGCAGCAAGCTGCCGCAAGTCTAATCTAATCAAGGGGCCTCGCAATTCAATTAGGTCCATCTCTGGGGCCCCACCGCCAGCTTGCCGAAGGTTCGGCTCTTCTTCCCCGACGCCCTGTCGCCCCCCTCCCCAGCCTGGCTTTGCCAGATGAATGCAGATGAAATTTGAAATATGAAAATCTCTTATAATTTATGGAAGTTGTCAGGGACAGCGAGGGGAAGCTCTGGCTGCTGGTGGGTAATTCTCCCCTCGGAAAGAGGAAGAGTCATCTCACTCAGGGAGCCTGAGGTTGTTTACGGTGCAGCAATAAATGCAGGCACACACAATATATATATATATATATATATATATATATACTGTACACACACATACGCACATATCCCATTCTCACCAGAAGCAGGGTTCATACTTCACCAGCCGTCTCCATCTGCTGTGCTTGAACAGTAAATGGGAAAAAATGTACACATTCCTCCATTCAACACATCTTTGTGCACAAACAGTTACCTTCAAGTATGATCTTTTGCAATGTTGGAATAAAGAGTGCACACACACACACACACACACACACACACACACACACACAGGTCAGTATGGTATATTATACGTGTATGCATTGCATCTGAAGAGCAATGAGAATGAGTGATGGGCATCTTCTCGAATGATCTCAACGTCTTAACAGTGCTGCCTGGGAGGGGCAGCAAGGCTCTTAGACAAATTACACCTCATTAGATCCTGGCTCTCACCGGCGCGTCATGTCAGGAGGAATCTTTTTTGATTTGCACAAATTTGCCTGGAATTCCACTTCACTTTTCCCGCCCTCCATTATCAAACGCAGGAATCTGATTAGGCCTCGATTATTCTCCTGCTCACTCATGGTCCTGGATACAGCCAAGCCTCCCCTCCTCTCTCTCATTCCCCTTGAGTCATAATTCTGCAATGGCAGATAGATAGCATTGCCTGACTGAGACACTGCCACCAAGTTAACGTCAGTGCAGTGTCTACTGTGCTTTTGAAAGGTACTGATGTTCACAATAATGAAAGGGTTTTTGATTTTTCATACTAACCAGATCATATGGATCAATTAATCCTACATATTGATTTTTTTTAAATAAGCTACTTTACAGTTTCTTTGGATAATGGATACATTGAACTACACTGAAATTATTTTCCGAACATTTCTGATTGTGTAGATTGACAGAATGCTGACATAATAGCAACGTTGAGGTCAGTTATCAAATCTTAATACCTAATTTTTTAGGGATATGTCAGTAAATTGTGGATTGTTTGGTATCTTGGTCAATAATCTCTTATTGATCCATGCCCTGTTAATTCAACTACTGTACTTGCTGTTTGTATTTAAAAAAAAACTACAAGTAACCGCTGAAAGTACCACAGGAAATACAGTACCCAGTAAAGTAATTCAATGTTTTCTATCTATTTGTTAGCCTATCTTTGCAGTACCATTTATCCAGATAACATCAAACCCAATCAGTTCATTCAGTCAATGAACAAACTCTCACAGAGGCAGAATCAAATCTCACTGAACAGGTGAAATGGATTCCTATGGTTAAACAATCATACCAATTAAGCAATTAAATCCGAAGTTGAAATTTGATTAACAAGATCCTGTGGCTCCAAATATGGCCACCCACCCCTGCTCTAATCACAAATACACAGTGATAGTGCACTCCGGCTTTATGTTGAACTGTTAACCAATATGCTCTGACAACATTAAGGCACCTGTTGCATTATGCTCCAATGTTAGATACGTAACTCTTTAATGTGGTTATTTCATAATACACTTTTATGAAAGGCAGTAGAGGATATTGTCCTTTATTTTCAATTGGTGTTGTATTGGAAATTAGTAACAAGCATGAACATTGTAGTCAGTAAAAAAAATAAAATAAAATAAAAAATCAAAAGAAAATGGCATCTGCTTGATATGAAAGGGAAAAAAAACAACAACCCTGCATGGATAATAGGCTTCCCTAGGCCTACATGTAGCTAAATAGATATAAAATGTAAACCAGAAACTCAAATAGTCAAATATTTGTTTTCCATTCTGCACATAAATGGGTCTCTGAAAATCTTTGACTCTGTCTTCAGAAATAGAAGTGAAATAAAAAAGAAAGAATGGCCCTGCTGGGTGAATCACAGGAGGCAAACTTACTGCCATCTCTTTCTCTCTGTCTCTCTCTCTCTCTCTCATTGTGCTGCAGGATACCTTGTCGCACTGCTTGGCTATATGAAAGGCGGCCCTGGTGGGAGATGATGGCCTGCTAATTGTGCTTTTGAACGAATGGATCGCGTGAAGTGGACGGAGGCAGAAGTACAGAGGTTATGAGATTATGGCCTGGAGAGGGCACGTGCACAGGGCACTTCCCGTGAGCCTCCATTGCTGCCCATTCACTCGCATGTGCAATCTGTCCAACACTGACACTGAAGAGAAGTGTGAATTGGTGTAATCTCTCCAGAGAAAATAAACCTTGCAAAAATGTATATGCAACAAGTGTTAGATTATTACATCTCCTCTTCAGTGTTTTGTGTTCTCTCTCTCTGATTCATTCATTTTTTCTTTCCTCTAATTTTCAGCTGAAGGCTCTGCATTGAATAGCATTCATGATTAAGCTGAATTTCATATAAAGCATAACAAAGCCAAGAAATACATCCTCTACATAAAATTGGTGCCTATTTTCTGAATTTATAAACAGTTTTGTTGGCAACAGTTTCCTGGAACTGGAACCCGAGACCGACCATGAGCCTATATTTATCATCTCTCTATTCTTGCATATTTTGCATATGTTTTTTGTAGAAATTATACATGATTCAAGTATTGGTTTGGTTTACTAAGCCTAGGTTCTTATTATGGTAGCTATTTCAAGCTCCAAAATTAGATTTCAATTTGACGTGCTGCCTGTTTTCTTCAAGCTTCAGGTCTTTCCAGGAAAGCAAAGCCTCCCTCGCTTCCTTTAACTATTTCTCTCTCCTCTTGTCTCTCTCAGCAGGGGCTAAAGCTGCAATTCCCTCTCAACCCCCCCCCATCGTTCACCCTTCCTCTCTCCTTCACCCATCTTTCTGACTCTTTGCTCCATGCCTTCGTTGCACTGGTGGCTCAGTAGCTAACTGGATTAGGGCACAACAGAGCACCTTTCCTCTGTGCTGCTGGCCTTCAGTCTGCTCGCGCCGGCGTCTATTGAGCCCAGCCCGGTGCCGGTGACTGCGCACGCAGGCCCGCCTCCATTGAGGCCGCCGTGTGTATGGAGGTTTATAGTGTGCATGCTCGGCCTTGCCCCTTTCCCTCATCAATCATCCGGCTCTGTGTTTGTGGAGGGGAGAGCTTCAGGCACACAGACAGGCCTCAATGCGCCTGTCAAACTCTATATGAGAGAGAGAGAGAGAGAGAGAGAGAGAGAGAGAGAGAATGTTTACCACTCCTTGCATACATGGGTCACTCACGCCAATCAAACGTTTGCAATGCTCCAACAGAATCTGGATACTTATTCAGATAATTACATTTGACATTCAGTTGAAAACCCTTTGCTCTCACCCTTGGCAAAAACAATGTTGCATTAACACCCACAGTGTACTTATAACCAACACGGAAACAGTTCATTCACCCCTGTTCTGGTTATCACTTCATTCAACACTGATTTTGACTTGCACCTTCCATCTTTAACTAATTATCCATATTAAGATATTGCTCATCTGAAGTCCTGTAGGCCTCCACTCTCGATTTTAAAAACAACATGCAGTTCTTATAGACATTTATTTATTACAAAGATACACTGTACACTCAAAAAAAATAACTTGTTCAGTGAACATAATAAAATTATGAAAAGTATTTCCACCCAAGTAAAATGCGTTAACTTAGCCAGAAACAATTTTATTGAGTGACCTAAATGTCAACCGTTACATGTTAGACTTAGGTTCATGTATAACAGACACCCATGTTGGTTTTTTTGAGTGTACGAGGGTAAGTCAAAAAGTTCTAAGACAGATGTGATAATTTCAAAAGGTCCCCCAGAATTCTACAAAGAAGGAATTCTCTGATGGAAATATTGCTTGCAGAAGTGTTTAGACTTAAATGTCGAGAAATAGCTTTGTTATTTTCATAAATAAAGATTTTTTTTTTCAGTTTGTCTTCGAACTTTTTGACTTACCCTCGTGTGTGTGTGTGTGTGTGTGTGTGTGTGTGTGTGTGTGTAGACATGGCTGCTGCAAAGATAGCCTAATAAAAATATATTTGTAAAAGTTTGCTTATTATTATTATTTTTTTAGCAAACTAAAAATGTGTCTCGTCAAAAATCAATTTGTCTTTAATGTATCACGATTTGAATGATACCTTTGGTATGGCCTTTTCTTCTCAGCAGCAGCTTCCAAAAAAATAAAATAAATTGTGTAGTGGTGGCTCTCCAGGTCTGTCGACGGTATAGATCACTTTCTCCTTTTTTTCATCAGGCCTCAACAGTATGTCGAATTCTTCTCTCTGCACTTAACTTTTTTAATAACGATCTTCCCTCTGGCCGGAGGTCTCCTAGAGGAATACCTCAATCCGATTAGGGCTCTATTTTACAGCAGAGACGGCGGGGCGCAATAAGAGCTGGGCGCGCGGAAGCGGGCCTTCACCCATCAGCTATTAGATCTCTATTAGCGACCTGTATCTCGACCAAGAGCCGAAATTAAACAATTCTTCAACCCGATCCAATGTCGATTCAAACCTCACAATCCCGCTTCTTCCCTTCTTTCATCTGCCATTTGATTTTATTAGGCAACGAGCACAGGTGTTCACAACAGAAGTGTTCAGGTCCAAATGAAGCCATCCTGTCATGGAGCCCACACTGGAATATGTCTCACTGAACAACAACAACAAAAAAGAGTAAAATTCTACATCCTTAATTTATAGAGTTATTATCATTTGAGGTGTTTTATATGCTGCTAAACACAATTTCTCACAACAAGAAGAAAAAAAACAGCAATTCAGCTTAAAGAATGAAAATAAAAATAGAAAACCCTTTTCGTTTGAAAACATTTAAATACAGTAAGAGAGTAGGCCTGCTGGTGATATTTGATGATTATTCGTTTGGTGATGTTATTTTTGTGCTCATTCTTACCATGACTACATTAATTGTTGGAATGCGTTAACCCCTTATGCAGGAACCATAGCGCCAAAAGCTGTTTCCTTTTCAATCGGGTAGTATATTATACCTAGTGTACCTTTAGGTTAAAGTTTTCCTTAGAAAACTATTACCGTCCATTTTTGTCCCTTAAATCATTTTAAATGTATTCTGCTATGTCCAGGTTCTCATGTTTTCCTGTTTAGCACCAGATCAGCAATACAGAGTGTTTTCGTGTCACTAAATAATGTATTACAGTTTGTTTTAATATTAATAACCAAAAATAAGCTTGGGATGCTGTAAGGGTGGAGATGAGCTCGACAAGGACGTGTCAGAAGTGAGTAACCTATATTATATGCATCATCATCATCATCATCATCATCATCACAGACAGTTCATTGTGAATAGTTCATTTGATATAGACCTAGTGGTTTTAAGATGCAGTTATAAAGGTAGACAATTAGCCATACTTTAAACGCATGGCTGGGAAATACTTCGACCAGACGCACGCTGTTTGTCAGCTTAAAAAAAAAAAAAAAAAAAGTAGCCTATGAAAGTGACTCGAGCACGTATCTCTGTTTATTCAGTCAAAAGATGGCCATTTATCATCGATCGAGACAGCGTCGTATTTTCTACCTAGTTCTCTCAGACCCGCTCCTAAATTCAGCATTTTTATGGAAAACCGCAGTCATTTTGATTGATGAAATCTAAAGATGTCCAGAACAATCCGAGAGCTCCCCGACTGCGGCGCTCCTACGGGGTGCTTCTCTCTGCGCATTGTTGCACTGACACACGGGGGGGAGCGTCGTGAGAAGACACGAAAAAATCACGATTTCGGTGTAAAAAAAAAAAAAAAAAACCTCACAGAAAGAAAAAGGATTTCTTTACATTCACCCAGACGGGCAGTGGGAAAGTCGGAGAAAGTCTTTCCATTTTAGAAGCAAACAATACCACCTCAGTCTCACTTGACTCGTTCAGACCATAGCCCTGTGTACTATATGGCTTAAGACGAAAGAATGGGCTATTTATTAAAGTGATGGACTTCAGCATGTGCCTTTTAAAAGTATTCGTAAGATTCAAGAGCCCAGGATGGAGTTACTTTATAGTGTCTTTAAATAAGATAATTTGATTTGCAAAATGGCACTTTGGGGGTTGCTTGGGCCATGTGGTGATTTAACAGAGCACGGCTCGTTGCTGCGTTTGCAACATAATTATGACCAAGAATGAGAAATATTGCAATGCTGTCTGATTCTTTCTTCTGTTTATTTCCGAATGAATGGGCTACGATTCCTGGTGTGATTTCATAATTTTTCATAAACCATCACTCGACTGTTGTCCCCCCCACCCCGAACAATCCAAGATGAGAATTATTAGAAATGCCACCTGCTTAATTGTGCTAAATTGTGCGTGTGAATTATTAATAAGGGCAATGCTCTGGTGGATTCGCCTTCGGAAATATCTTACTTAACGTCGCGTCACCCACAGGGAGTTTTTAATAAATCTCCCTCTATTTAACTGCGCCTTTACCCCCTCAGACTGAGACTCAGACTCCTCCAGGCGGACCCAGGCCGTGTCGGGACCCGTGCTCAGGACCAGCTGCTCCAAAATACAGACGGGCCCTTGTCAATTAGGCCCTGACAAAGCGCGCGCTCGGATCGCCCCAGGCTCAACACTGTTACAGTCCCGGCAATTAGCGTCCATTTCTACCGAGACCTCCACGGAGCGGTCAAATGGCAAAACATTGCAAAGCAAACGGAAAATTGGGCTTCGACTCATCGCTCACGGTGCGGAGATGAAAACCGGGGCCATCAGCGCTGCAGGATTTGGCGCCCGATTTGTCTCTCTCTCTTTTTTTTTTATTGGGCCAGAGGATATGTGCTTGCATTGAAGATATTCTTTAGTTTAGTTATCAGTGGATTAGGACGAGGTTTAACATCAATTGAGGCTGCAGAAAACCGCGCACTGAATTAAAAATGAAACGAGAAGTGATTTTGAGCCAACAGAGCAAATTTCACATCATGACAAGCGCCATTGCTTCAGCCCTTTGTAGCTGGTGTCAGTCCGAGCAGCTGGCGCTGGCCTTTGGCCTGCTGATGGTTAGGGGGTGATGGACCTCCGGACAGGACCGATCGGCAGATATAGTCCAGGTCAGAGAGGCCAATTGGTCTCCAACAGGACAAGTGAAGTCCCTCGGCTTGAGGCAGCTGAGCCGAACAAAACGACTCCAGCTCAGCCAGCCCAGGGAATCATTAATGGAAGCGTTTGTTTAACTAATTAGCAAGCCGGGTAGCCAAAGAGGGAATTTGTACAGACAAGGCATTCAGTCAGTCAGAGGAACATCCAGAGCTCAAAGTACAGGACGGGGCCAGCAGGGCCAGGGCCAGGGCAGCGGTGCATGTACATACTGAAGTTCAAGAACAAAACAAACAGGGCAATGCATTCAGCACCCAAAAAAAAAAAAAAAAAGCAGACTAGCGAGTCCTGATAGAAAGAAAGGGGGGCAATCTCTGCGTTAAATATGGGAAAGTTTGGGGTACGGGTCGCCGGGTCAAGAAAAGTCAACAAGAGAGCAGCGTCGATGACAGAAGGAATTTAGTATCAAAAATGCATAAATCTTTAGGTGAGGGCAGCAGGACAATGAGCACAAAAGAGGGCGAGTGGCCGAGTGCACACTGATTTGTTTTTGGCTTGAAAAAGAATTAATGGATCGGTTCGAATTGTTAACATATAACACAAAACGGATGGAGGTTAAAAAAAGAAAAAGGAAAAAAAAAGGGTTTCCTTACGGCCTTTGTCAGCAAGAGCGCTTAATCTTGATGGACTATACACACACACACACACACACACACATCTAAGGCCACACAGGGCCATGCATCCTGTGATGAGGTGGAAAGCTATAATTATGGTCTTTAATAATAATCCATCATAAAAATTGTTTTTTGAAATTACAGCACATTTCAATCACGCTCACGCTATTATTATTATTATTATTATTATTATTATTATTATTATTATTATTATTATTAAATTACATTTGTAAAGGTAATATCCTATATCTGGGAGTATGACTGACCACACAGCGAGGTCTATGTCATGACCACTGATGAGAACTCTGTGTGACCTCGGGCACTTTCTCAGCGCTATGCTAATAGTCGCCCTCCCTAGTAACCCTTGTTAGTCCTCTGTCCCCACAAACACCGAATTCCATAACTCTTCATGAGAAGCATTATTAGGGAAATCCTTCCTTTTTGACAATTTAATAGTGCGAACAGATCATGTGTGTGACAACGGCCATTCATCTCCACTCACAAAGAGCAAGCCTCAGTGTCCAGTTCAGTTCAGTTCACAAGGCCAGCACTGTTCAGCATTAATATGTTTATGAAACCAATCATAATTAAACGCATGGATAGTTGAAGATTTGTCAGATTTAATCCTTAAACTAGGGACCAAGCTTGCACTCTTTATTTTTAAACAAGTAGGCCTACAGAGAAAAAAAAAAAATACCTGTTGTTAAATTAACACGCAGTGTTTAATATACTGCTCCACTTCTGCATTATTTCCATATTTGCTTATAAACACTGCTGTGTGACATTTAACAAACGAGGAGTAATTGTGCTCTAAACCTCAGCCATGAATTCTTTTCCGAATCGGTTTAACAGTTTCAAGGCAATTTTGCAGCATCCTCCAGTGGGACTAACAAGGCAGAAAAAAATGGATCCTTCGTGGCCTCACCTTTGGGAGTGCCTCAATAACAGAGACATCAGCTCCACACCAAGCCGTATAATTTTTAATATATATGCAATAAATGTTCAATTTGTTGCCTGAAAATGACGGGAAATAATTTCGTCATATTTTAAAACCTTTATTACAGCCGTGTTTTCGCTCCAGCTCCTTTGTGTTTGATTAAGTCATTCAGAGATTGTGTTTGATAAGTTAATAACGATGCTGATATGATCCTCTTGACATTAAATTCTCCACGGGGCAGTTAGAAAAAGTGCTTCCTGAAAAAAAATAAATCCACCTTGGCCTGTTTGCCCGAGCCTGTCAATAATTCATTTCTTAATTTGATGTCTTTATAGGTCCTATGGTCCCAATAGCCGAATTTCTTATTAAAATATAGGCAGATATATCTGTCTATCAAAAATATATATGAGATAAATTTGGGTACTTTTTGTTTGTGAATGTGTCTACATAATAAAAAAGAAAGTCACACGGTGGCTCGAAGATATGAAGTTTATCTTCTTGTGTTGAAAAACTTGCATTTTTCATACGAAATACATCGTGACGTATTTAAATAATATAGGCTGGCTTTTTTTCGTGGTATATCAGATATATTCCATTCAGTCAGCATGATATTGAATGAGTCGAAGACGAGTTCAATATCATTCGAGTCGCTCAATATCATGCTAGCTGAATGGAATATACCTGATAGACCGCAAAGAAAAGCCAGCTTATTATTATTATTATTATTATTATTATTATTATTATTATTATTATTATTCATACACATTCCTTTCGGGTGTTCAACGCGTCTTTCTCTTTGAAAATTCTCACAAAATCTTCCATATTTAATGAAGCAAACCTGGCGGCCACGTTTGTAAACAAACATACTGTTAACATGCAATATTGTTAACATGTCGCTTATCCTACATGTATTACGTCACTCTACCCAATGGAGAATGAGCGTTGAATATGGTTTACGATATTGCA
>JAPEKL010000027.1:15003681-15015121 GCA_028877455.1 Bagre pinnimaculatus | reverse complement strand
AGTCATTAGTCCTTAAATTAAATTCATTATAGATGTGAACTTAAAATCATTGTTTTATTTTATGGCCTTGGTGCCCTCAAAAAATTGACAGCACAAAAGGCCAAGTGGCCTTGCCCCTAAAATGACAAAATTCCAGGCCTGACTCCGACACAAGTGAAAGTTGTCCAGTCAAATTTTTACTTAAAGTACTTGCTTTTAAAATACTTAAGTATTAAAAGTACATTTTCTGTGAACACATTATTGTATTATTGTCACAATGCTTACAAAACCTAACGCCGCTGAAGCAACCTACTGGATTTACTGACTAACTTGTAGAACCTGTAGCGCTGAAGCTCCACCTGATATCCTAGCAAACACTTTTCAAACTCATATTGGGTACCTAACGTTACTAGAAAAGATTTCTACATTCTGTTTATTTGGCAAGATTATGCTGAAAGGACTTCAGATAAGTTAACGTTATTCATGTTAGCGTAACTCCGTTTTTACATGCTAACTGTGTCCAAATTAACTAGCTATGTGTAAACGTTAGCCGTGGACATGGCGATGCCAACTTGGCGGGCAAATCCATAGAAAGTCATTTGACTAACCAAACTGCATAGCTATTGCAATGTTATCGCTAGCTCTAAAAGCACATAAAACTTCACTGCAAGGTTTCTCTTGGAATAAAACGTTTACATCCCTCAATATGCTTCCGCAGGTCAGACGGCGAGTTTTTGTAGGCTGTGATATGGTTCATTTTAGGCAAACATTTAAAACGAAACGAATCTTTAATCCTTTCAGAAAACTGAAACATGGGTTCATGGGCCATGGGGGGGGGGTGTTTCCTCAGAAGAACTGCCTCCTTTCATTCTGCCATCGAGTTCAAATAATGCTGCGGAAAAATCACTGAACTTGATTTTATACAGTCTATGGATGTGACGTGACCCTAGCGATTACTGATAGGCTGTCTCAGTGTCACCTGCGAAAAAAAAAATCATCTTTTAGAAAAGAAAAGGAAAAAATCCTCCACTTTCAAAGCTGTTTTATAGTAACAAGGACCTTGATAGAAATGTAGTGGAGTGAAAAGCACAATATTTGTCTTTTCAAATGTAGTGAAGTGAAGGTCATAAGTTTCCAAAAAAATTAATACTCAAGTAAAGTACAGATACTCAGTATACTTAAGTCCAGTACTCAAGTAAATGTTACTGTCCATCTCTGGAAACTACATAGTCTAGGCAAATGAAACTGAACAGGCTTAATGTTAAGCAATATAAGATCTATTCCTCAAAATTTGACTGAGAAATTCAAAGGTATGTCGATTCCATGGACGGTTTCACAAATTTTCAATATGCGCACTGCCTGAGACACGGCACTGAACGAGGTGCAACTTGTAGGGTTTTGTTCCCAAACGTTTCCTCAGGACGCACCAAATTATTGTTGTAGGAATCTGGGTCTTCAGTGCTTGCTCTTCTTCTTTGGGGCTTCACAAGAATTTTTTGCGAACCCACTCGACCGTCTCTTTCAATTATGCTGGTGGTCGTCCAGATCCTTTTGCCCTGTACAGACAGCCTTCCTCTTTGAACTTTTTGTGCCATGTCCATATCTGCATTGCAGTTGGTGCATTTTTAGAGAATTCGCTCATAAATGCATGCTGCACAGTCTTGTTCGACTGTGTTTGAGCATACTCTAACACACACACAAAACACCTTTTCTTTTCCAGTGAATGGCATTTCTATACCTAAAACGCTAAAAACAAAGAACATTACGCATAAAATTTTGACCTCTTTCCACACGTTAAAATTTGAGGTCAGTTGAATGAGAATTGGCAAAGTTATTAGATTGTGAGATCAGTTTTTTTTTTAAATACCCTGTATAATCGAAAAATGATGACCAATTGAAATTTAAAAAGTTTTTGGATATATGAAGTATCCATAAGGTTAATCATACTATGCGCCAAGCTGATCTGTGACTCTCTTCCGTTTCTCTGCTATGCTGTAGATACTGAAGTTTCCCCTCCATGCTGTGACCGAGGTAAAGGAGGTGTTGATTGACTGGGCTTCCCGTGCTGGAATGCAGTGGATCAGTGCCCTTATCCCGACTCATCACGTCAACACTCTTATTTTCTTCTTCATCATCTCCAACCTTACTCTGGACTTCTTCCTTCTTGTCATTCCCCTTGTCATCTTCTACCTCTCCTTCTTCTCGATGATCATCTGCACATTGAGGGTTTTCCAGAACACCAAAGCATGGGAGAACTTCAAGACCATGACAGCAATGCTCGCTCATTACGAACCAGGATTGGACCTTGAGCAAGCAGAGTCCAACTTTACCTGGACTCATCTGGAGCCTCACCTGTACTTCCTGGTCTCTGCACTTTTCCTCATACTCTCATTCCCTGTGGCAGATAAGTCCTGGCTGCCTTGCTCCGAACTGGCCACAGTGGCTGTCTTCTTCACTATAAGCAGCTATCTGAGCCTGCGTCCAGCCGCACAGCATCATGCTAAGCGAGCCCTCCTTGCACAAGTTGCCTCTGCAATTTGCTCCTTCACCAGTGAGCTGCTTGGGGGTAGGGTGGGCCAATTTGTAGGAGGGTCGTGGTTTAGCGTCCCAATCTGTGATTGGTTGGTGTTGCACATGGGTGTGCCTTGCATCCTGTACCTTTACCTCCTGTACTTGTGTGTCTGCATGGGCACAGCACGAGGCTGGCAAGGGTCATACAGCATGCTTCTTCCCTACCTGCTTTGTTTCACTTGGTGCGAGTTGTCTGTCACGTTTCTGCATGCATCCACTGCACTCGGACTCATGCGCACAGCTGTGGGCTACTTCCTTTTCTTCTTTGCCCTGCCTGTACTTTCGCTAGTGCTGGCAGCTGCACTGCTGGTGCAGCTAATACAGTGGTTCCTCGCTCTGGAGCTGGCTAAGATGGTCCTGACGGCATGCGTTTGTGTGGTACCTGTTTTGTTGAGGTGGTGGACTCGCTTCAGCGTGTCTCCCCTTGCTGTGATTCGATCTTTGAGACGCAGCAGCATGGTTAAACTGATCTTGGTTTGGATCTCTGCTTTGCTGCTCTTCAGCTGGTTCTATGTGTACCGTTCTGAGGGCATGAAGGTTTATAACTCTACTCTTACCTGGCAGCAGTACAGCGAGATGTGTGGCCCTCGTGCCTGGAAGGAACGCAACATGGCACACACCCAGATCCTTTGTAGTCATCTTGAGGGCCACCGCGTCACCTGGGAAGGTCGTTTTAAATATGTCCGCGTGACGGAGATTGAAAACGGAGCACAAGCAGTCGTCAACCTCTTGCCTGGCATCATAGCGGACTGGGCCCGGTGCCTTTATGGAGAGGAGTACCCAGCCTGCGACGGCACCCAACCAGAGCCACCTCTTTGCAAACTCAGAGCATTTGCAAATCACAAGTGTCACGTGAAACGTTTTGACCGCTACAAATTTGAAGTGACTATGGGTATGCCACTTCAGGATAAGAAGGGCAAACGGGTGCAAGAAACTGATGATGCAACCAAAGACATAGTGCTGCGGGCAAGTAACGAATTCCGTGGTGTGCTGTTGGCACTCGGTGCGGGCAGTGTTGTGGAATTCAGTACTGTTCTGGAGGGCAGGCTGGGCAGCAAGTGGCCAGTGTTTGAGCTGAAAGCCCTTCACTGTAGGACTTGTACCTCACCTTTGGTACCTACAAGACGGCAAGTCAAGATAGAGCAGGACTGGAGGGTTAATGCCCGTAATGCATTTGCCTTTGCATTTAACTTCCTTTTCCAGCCACTGCTCACTGCTGAAGTAGAAGACGCTACACCCACAGAACATCCAGAGTGAGGGCGGGTTATATTCTGTCAATCTGATAACCAGGTGTTACTCAGCACCTGTCACTATTTTTCTCAGTCTGTCCAACAATATTAGTTTTAAGAAATGGAAGACAAATTTATTGCTGACCAGTAGTAAAGCTTTTCGTACAGAGTGCTGATATCTCGAACTATATCTCTAGTTTGAGAATTAATCATGTGAAATCCTGAAGAGACTTGGTGCCCAAGTGGGGATGAACTTTGCGTGACTTTATGTGGTGTGACTAATGCCCTTCCAAATGAAAAATAATTAGATGGTTCTTACAAAGAAATGGTCCAATTGCCAAGGGTCCTCATTTCATTACTGTGTTGTAGACCAGCGGTATCCAGTCTTCTCCACAAAGAGCCATTGTGGCAACAAGTTGTTGTCTTCAGCTGACTCGTGTGGCTTTTGCTTGGTTGGATCAAAAACCTGCACCCACACTAGACAAAACTGGACCTGTTGTAGGCTGACCGAGGAAGAAGAATGAACCTTCTTCAGATTAGATTATTCAGTCAGGAGCTTGGAGTAGGGTAGTGGATATTATTTCTGGCCATCTCCTATTTTTCTGGCTTTTTGCTGGACTAAACACTATTTTCAGTGGAAAATTACTATTTACAAAATACTTTAGTCCAAGACTAATGAAAATTTAGTACAACAATGATATTTGTTTCATGTATGAGAGTGTATGAATGAGTAAGTGTGCAAGAGAACGAGGAAAGTCTTTAAACATTTCCTTCAGAAACCAAAATTCCAGAGTTCACTAATAATGTAGATCTTGGGGATCATTTCAGCAGTAGGAAATGGCGTATAGCACTGCCTGAGATTTGGATACAAAATATTGATTATTTTTATTATTGGGATTTTCTTCCCACCTCCCAAAAACATGCAAGGAGGTGAATCTGTAACTTAGAATTGCTCCTATTACTCTTGTGACGTAGCGCTAGTACAGTAGAACACTTTTTTTTTTTTTTTTTTAATATCAGCAGCAACATTATGAAATGGTAAAGGAGTTTGGGCAAGTGATTGTAGGAGGTGCTTACCACCAAATATACCATAATTAGGATCATCACAACTTCATCCAGTTTCCAAGCAAAAAGCAAGTGTAAAATTCCATGTTTTCTTATTGGGCTATAACATATAAAATTTAAGTGTTTGGCTTTTTTTTAAAATAAATATTAATGTGGGCCTTAGTTAAGTTGAACTATGTACAACAAGAAATTGTTTATTATTATTGATTTGTTTTATTTCCTGTTCTATGTGTATAAAATCACCACAGGACATTCTACTAGTTGATTTACTGGGGTTTTTAAGATACCTACAGTACCAGTTAGAAGTTTGGACACACCTTCTAATTCAATGTTTTTTCTTTTCTTTTTATTAATTACTTTTAAGTCATGAAATGACTTAATGATGGATGTCATTTATCTTGACTTATTTGAGAGATTCTTGACATAATATAGTTTCCTACAGTTGTGGAATAGGGCTATTTCTTTCTATCTATCTATTTATCTATCTGGCATATCACTGCAGTGATGTGGCCGCTCTGACGGCTTCAGCCATCAAAGTCTTTGGGGAAGAATTACAGTAGTGGTTTTCCTTTGGCTTCTAGTGGATTATTATAGAGGTTTTCTCCTCTCAATCTCGTGCACACACAAACACCCACCCCATGGGCAATTTAGAGTAGCCAGTTAACCTAACCATATGTCTTTGGACTGTGGGAGAAACCGGAGCACCTGGAGGAAACCTACACAGATGCAGGGAGAACATGTAAACTCCACATAGAAAGGCCCCCCATCAGCCACTGGGCTCGAACCCAGAACCTTCTTGCTGTGAGGCGACAGTGCTAACCACTACGCTACTGTGCCGCCTAGGGCTATTTACTGGGGGGGGGGTTGTTTTTATTTACTATTTCCTGTTTGATCTCGAGCGCATTAAAAAGGTAAGAAATTGCACTAATTAACTTTTGACGAGACACATCTGTTAATTGAAAAGCATTTCGGGTGACTACCTCATGAAGCTAGTTAAGATAATGCCAATAGTGTGTAAAGCATCAAGGTAAACGCTGGCTACTTTAAAGAATCTAAAATAAACATTTTTTTAACACTTTTTATTTCCATATATGTTCTGTCTGTCGTTTCATAGTTTTGATGTCTTCAGTATTGTTCTACAATGTAGAAAATGGTCAAAAAACTAATGAACGAGTGGAGGTGTACAAACTTTTGACTGGTACTGTATATCTATAAATCCAGTTTGATTTAGCTTATACAGAGAAGTTGTAGCTGTAGTAATAGTAGTGTACTACTGTATCATGGGATTCCCTCACAGGATTCGCTACAAATGTAGACACACTAACACTATTGTGTACACTCGCAAAACACGCAGCTCATTTTCCATCCCCCTGAGCTGGTCTCTACTTCAGTATATGGTTATTCATTACTGTAGTTTTGCACTCTGATCAATAAATGCCATTCTTTTAATCAACTGTTCCTAGTTGAATCTCCACACACACACACACACACACACACAACATGGACTTGTTGATCATGCTAGTATTTTCTTTAGAAGTTGTTGTTTTTCTTCTTCCAAGGTTGTGTAATAGTGCATGACCATGATGTAAGCCCAATAGATGTCAGTATAGCCAAAGATGGCATTTGGAATTCCAAGAACAGGAAGAGGTTTAATAGTTTCGGCCGGTCTCTAGTAAGTCTGCCATGCTACTAAAGCTTTTTGAACATTGGGTGCACTGGCAATTGTTTATTTATTTGGTTGGTTGGTTGGTTCAAGATGTGACATACTGACTTTTTGATTATCCAGCATGTCCATGAATCTCATACACTCAGTAACTTAAAGGTCATTCAGTACTCTTGGCTGGAACATGCACTATACAAAGACAGTTCATCATAAAACAATTGGAATAAAGCAGAATGTCATCCTTGGGCATAGATAGTTGTTTACACCCATGTACCACATCTAACATCTCTTTATGAAGCGTTAAAAGAAAAATGAGTCTGTCAAGCCAGATGGTTACAAATGCACCACCTCTTCTGTTTTTCATTCATTAAAAGCATGAAAGATGAAGAATATCTGGATATGTCATGACACCATCCATTCCTGGAAATGATCCTAATTGTTTTTGAATTCAAAGAAACCAATGATCATGTGAAACAATGTCATGTTTATGAAGATTATTAAACAGGCATGGCTCTGTACTGAGGCGGTGTAGTGGTGAGCACTGTCACCTCACAGCAAGAAGGTCCTGGGTTCGTGGCCAATGGGGGGCTTTTTGTGTGGAGTTTGCATGTTCTGCGTGGGTTTCCTCCAGCTTCTCTGGTTTCTCTCTCAGTCCAAAGATATGCAAGTTAGGGTAATTGGTGGCTCTAAATTGACCGTAGGTGTGAATGTGAATGGGTGTTTGTCTCTGTGTGTCAGCCCTGCGATGATTGATTGATTTGGTGACTTATCCAGGGTGTACCCTGCCTCTCGCCCATAGTCAGCTGGGATAGGCTTCAGCTTGCTTGTGACCTTGCACAGGATAAGTGGTTATGGATAACGGATGGATGGATCTGTACTGTAAGGGAGGTGTTTTGGGTAGGAGCTAGGAGAGTAATGACTAACATGGCATGTATGATCCCTATTGTCCCATAAGATGATGGAGCAAGGCCACAAATGAATCTATTGAGGCTACAAGTTATTTCAGCACAAATCATGTTACTAGACTCAAGTCATGGGCTGACGTACACAACTCATGGTCACATGGCCATGAGATACCATAATTCCATAGAATTGGAACTCTTTTAGACTATGGTCTTTAAAGATTATTACTTGTCATACTGTACAATGAGTTCAAATACCTGGGGTCACCCATTCAAAGTAAGGGCGAGTGGCAGGAGTGATTTGTGACCGAAGGGTACCAGGAAAGGGGAAAGTGTAAGAGCAGCAATGGTGTACGGTTTGGAGACAGTGGCACTGACAAAAAAAGGACAGGAGGATAAACTGGAGGTTTATGCTGAGATTCTCATTGGGATTGACAAAGTTGGGTAGGATTAGAAGTAAGAATATTAGAGGGACAGGACACATAGGACGACTTGAAGACAAAGTGAGAGAGGTGAGATTGAGACGGTTTGGAAACATACAGAGGAGACATCCAGGGTATATTGGGAAAAGAATGCTGGAGATAGAGGAAGGCCAAAGATGATATTTATGGATGTGGTGAAGGAGGACATGAAGACGGTTGGTGCTATAGAAAAAGATACAGAGGAGATAGAGGGACATTATCCGCTGTGGCGACCCCTACCGGGAACAGCTGAAAGAAGACGACGACGACTTGTCACACTGTATGAGATAATCCCAATAAATCTTGCCGGATGTCTATGACATTATACAATAATGTGTTCTCCATGTCATGTACAGTATATGATCAGTATCCTGTCATTATAGATCTGTGATTAAAGAAATGGATTATGTTCTGCTTATGTCATCATTCAGCATGATCTGAACTTATACAGAAAACAAGCTCCCATAAACATTTTTCAAATTTTGAGTTAATAAGGATCTTTTTTAGCATGTTTTATTTATATTTCATCAGGTCTGCTACCTGATTTGTAGCTATCAGTGGTGGACTTTAGCGTCTTAGCAGAGATCACATTGTTAGTTTAATAAAAAAAATTATCACATCTTTGGTAGCAATGGCAAAAAACTGACTGATACTGAAGACATCACAGTAAAAACACCAATTTCAATTTAGGACCAAAGAATTCTTTTACAATGTACAACAACAAAGTTGGTATAGAACATGGCTTAATCTGAGCCCATGACTTGGGAAATTATGAGAATATCATACTTATACTTAATACACAGCCTGCATTTAATAATTTGGCAGGAACAAATGAAAAAGTCAATGACTGGGAATTCGCTTAAGGTAAGGAAGGGTAATGGTGTATCCATGTCACAACACCAGAATCTCTTTACTTCAATCTAGGAATGATGCATAAAGTCCATGTTTAGGCTCCTATGACACAGTGGTCTAATTCAAAATATTTCTTCATGTATCGCTCAAATAAATATTGCTGATTTATTTTTGTTGTTTTTTTCAGTTAGCATTCTGCTCAATGGATATTACAGATAATATAACTTGATATACAATAATATGCAATAATTTTAAATCAGATGACAATACTGTCATCAATTCAGGAAATATTAGGTTAATTCTTTTAAAGCAAAAACGTCATACGTCCTTACAAGATATTTAAATATTATTCTACATGTCCACATTCACCGGATATGAGCAATCGTGCGCTCTGATTGGCTACTCTACTACTAGGATATCAGCTTATATACCGTGAGTAGAGAAAAGCAAAATGGCAGAGTGTGTTACTGAACCAGTTGAGGATGAAATAAAAGCTTGAAAACAAAACCTCAAAAATTATCAAGTATTTAAAGCCAGCCGACCAAGCTAAGCTTATTTGTATAGCGCTTTTAACAATAAACATTGTCGCAAAGCAGCTCTTCAGAACTTGAACAACTTAAAATATGAGTTAACTCTATCCCCAATCCATCCCCAATGAGCATGCCTGTGGCGACGGTGGCAAGGAACAACTCCCCCAGACGACATGAAGAAACCTCGAGAGGAACCAGACTCAAAAGGGAACCCATCCTCATCTGGGCAACAACAGACAACATGACCATAACATCAACAGTCCTAACACAAAGTCAGCTTCACTGATGCCACAAACCCCCCCACCGACGGAAACCCTAGCGCAAAACTGCTCACGACAACCACAGTCCCAAAGCCAGCAAGTCAAAAGCACCACCGCAAGAGTTCAGAGTGCCCTCCAGGCATGACCCCCAACCGTCCACACGGGGCCACCCTCCACAGGATCGATGCAATGAGACTCCAACCAGACACAGGGCACCAGGACGGGTCAGGCAGGCCCGAGGAGCAGAAGAGGCCAGCATCCCGACCCCAAGACCGACACGCAACCCAGAGGGACAGACTCCGGGGGGGGGGGAGAAAACACAGGTTGTTAGGTGTGCCCAATGTCCCCTGAATAAGTAGGAACAGAAAGAAACAGAAATAGCTAAAAGAATATATTTTTGTTCCCCCAAGAGCTTCTGTTCCACACTCCAGCCCTGTTGGTAATGGCAGTAATGCACCTTTAAGTTGTTTTGCCATCCACCAGAAAAACCCTGAAGAAGAAGAAACCCCAAAAAATACAAAAAAAAAAATCAACAAAACATGGAATAAAATTATTTGATGGTAAGAACATCTTTTATTTTTCAAGAATTATTATTGTAGCATTTTTCACAAATTGCTACTGTCATTTTGCCGTTTGTTTACATTCTAAACGGAAATTATTTTGTCAGACATTTTGTATAAAGTTTTCATTTATCGAATTTGCAAAAAAATATTTAAAAATGCTCCGTTTCTCAAAATCCAGTGAATATGGATAGAATAAAAAAGTTATTCCACTCAATCTCGTCATACACGACTTATAGCCAACTTGGTGCTATATGCCTCGTCAGCTATCACCTCATGTACGACTCAATTTTGTAGAATAACTTAATTATGATGTTGCAAACTGCAAAATACTAGTACATCACATTATTGATATCTAAACAAATAAAGTTAGCCAATTTATTTGTCTATATTCGTTGCGGTTGTTGTATGGAAAGGAAACTGGGAATTTTTTTTAATGTAGTAGTGTATTATGCAGGTTAATCAACCTTCCAAATACAGAAATCAAGTAGGGGTGGCTGTGACTTTGTGATTAAATGGTACTGCACTCGTACAAATAAATGATAGTTAGTTAACAAGACAGACCCTTTTCAATAATCATTGCTTATTTCTGGGGGGCTCATTTGGAGTCAAAATACTGTACAGAAGGCCAACTACAAAGTGATTTCTGCTGTGTTAACAGCTGAATTGGACAGCCACAGACAAGCTTCAAGCCCGAATTTTCCAGACTTCCTTTCCCTGAGTGACTGGAGGAGTGTCAATGACTAGCAATCGGATGTTACCGCCACTGAACGCCAACTGACACAAGATCAGTTTCATGGCTTTGCTTTGAAAAATAATATTGAGGATACATTTGAGGAGCTTGTCCCAAACCAATTTTATGCAGTTTTATTTGACTTGGAATTAAAATGATGTCAAATTCATGTGAAAAATTATACTATAATCTTTTGTCAATTGTACTCACATGTACTGTATATCCTGGTTAAAAACACGCTCCCAAAAATGAACGACCCAAGTTACCTGATTTGTGATAGAAAAAGCATATGTTTTTCTGCTTCACAATAAACATGTGCAAATCCTGATCGAGATCTTCCACACTCAGCCATTGTTTATTGCAGCAAAAGGTTTAGAATTGTACATTGTGCATTAACTTTCTATGACAGTGAACCTGCTTATCGACATAGAATACTGTCTAAAAGCCTTAGCACATGTAAAGAAATGCTGTTGACCAAAAATGGCTTCAAAATAATTAAATGAAATGTTTCAACATTAAAAAAATACTATAAACAACAGTAAGCCATAATAAATGAAACAAAGTCAATATTTGGTATGAGACGACCCTTTGCTTTAAATAAATTGGTAGTCTTAGGTACAATGAGTGCAGTTTTA
>JAPEKL010000027.1:14634563-14645131 GCA_028877455.1 Bagre pinnimaculatus | reverse complement strand
GCCTATTAACTAAAATGGGGCAGTCAAGCAGTAACGTTAGTCCAACACAGTAGCAGAGACGCTTTCACATAAAGGCAACAACAGCCACCGTCAAATGGTGCAGTTGGAGTCTTGTTCTTGGCCTCGACTTGAAATTTTCTTTAATGACTTGGACTTGAACACTGGGGACTCGAAACTGGACTCTGACTCGAGGTTTAGTGACTTGACTCCAACACTGTGGTTCCAGTTCCCACTGGAGCTGTGGTAAAAGATTACTGTTAATGTTCCTAGGTTGCCAGGAGACAGATAAACATTTTGACCATCATTTTGCCACATTCCCACACAATACCATTACAGCATAATAATGATAACTAAATGGTTTTCTGTGCGAATGTAGTATTACATACATGTAACATAAGTGACATGATCCTTGCATAGACATACCAAACTAAACGGAGGGGTTGCGTTGTTAGAGGAGAATAATCCACGATGGGGTGCTGTGAGATAACAGTGTACGTCCAAAAGATTTAAAAAGCAACATTCACTAGATGGCACATTACAAAACAGATCTTTTGGTAGGTTTGAAAGCTCCATGAGAGTTTTTATAAAATTCAGACACTAACTGTAATAGGAAAACCAGTTAGAGTTGATACTCAATAATGGTCTAGAATAGTACATGAATAAGTATGCAATTTGAAAATTTCCATTTTCATTGCAGAATTCATACACTGCAGTACAGTGCATCAAGCTAGTGAAAAAGACGCACATATTTAAATTTGGCTTGTTTGAATATGCCTCCCAGTAACAAAAATATTAGCAGAAAAATATTCATATTTGATATTTCTAATTTGTAAAAATAAATTAACCCTATTTATAAATCAAGCAACCCCTAGTTTGCGAACATCTTAATGACCTGAGTAAGGTGCATGTGTAGTGCTGAAAAGTAACTGGATTAAGCCACAAAGGGGTGTCTTACTCCTCTTGTCTAAAGTTCATCAACTTTTTTTTTTCGTATAAATACGGAGGTGATTATAAGAAATTGCTGATGGGTCAAAAATGGTGGTCAAGGGCCGGTTTGTGAATGGAGAATGAAGCCGGGGAAGGTGAGTGTCAAAGTGGAAGCGCCTGTTGTGAATTAATGTGCTGTGTCTGTGTTTGCATGCAGTGAGAGGGAGAAGCTAAAAGGAGGAGAGGAGCAGAGAGGTGTTGGTCTTCCCCGGGTTGAAATCACGTCTGTACAGTGGCACACAGGAGTTCATTTTGAATCCACTGAAAAGCATGTGTGTTTGGTGCTGTTTTGTTGAAGTTGTGGTTCTCAATAAAACCCAAAAGTGAACCTGATCCTGCCCGCCTATTATTCAGCGTCCATCAAACACAGGGAAGTGTTACATACACTTAAGTTTCTTTTTCTTTTTTTTTTTTTAAATAGTCACCTGTGTATTTATATTAAAACGATTATCCGCCTCAGGCTCAGTGAATACCTGTGATTATTATACATATGGGACACTTTTTCCATGGAATAAAAACATGTATTCTATTCCCTTCTAGTGGGTTTATTGATGGCATGCAATATTATAAATCACATCGCTTATCCTCCATGTATTACGCCACTCTTCCCAATGGAGAATGAGTGTGCAAAATTGTTATAATATTGCACGTTGTCAAGACAACACGACATCAGACTTTGGAGCTCATGCGAAGATCCAATGACAAAACTTTTCTGCTGCGCATGCACACAATCATTTCTTCGTCGGTCGGGACAGAGAGAAGACTGGGTTAATTCAGTGCTTGGTTTAAGCACGAAATAAATAAACTGAAAGTAAAGACGTGCTGAACACCCGAAAGGCTACCAAAACTTCATTATATGTTCTTCACGCATATTTACAAGAGAAAAACAAACCAACGGACATCAAAAAACTGGAAGAAAGACAAGTCAGAGATGTAAAACTTCTGCGCTAGCAAGTGACTGACAGTTTGTACACAAACATGGCTGCGATGTTTGCTTCTTTAAAAGCCCAAGATTTAAAGAGACAGATGCACTGAACACTTGAGAGGCTACCAAAACTTCACTGGATATTCTTCACACATATTTAGAAGAAAAAGCAGCAGTCTTTGTCACATGCACACTCAAGCACACAGTGAAATTCATCCTCTGCATTTAACCCATCTGAAACAGTGAAAACACACACACACACATACACACACACACAGAGAGAGCAGTGGGCAGCCATATGACCGCACCTGGGGACCAGTTAATGGGTTAGGTACCTCGCTTAAGGGCACTTCAGCCCAAGGCCACCCCATGTTAACCTAACAAGAGAAAAACATACCAACAGACATCGAAAAACTGGAAAAAAAACAGCAATAGTGGAAATATTGTCAAAGTTCTACTTGGAGGTGAGGAAAAGTGACGGAGACTTTTACAAGAGGACTTCACTCAGCAAAGCCCTTTTGTTTTGAACAACTGCAATGTAACAATTAACTACAACCAAAAGTAACTGTGAACTTGAACTGTCAACCTGGATATAGCTTGTATATAAGTTGGGTGGTTGTTCAGGCTTTTTGGACTTGCACCATTTTTATTGTTAGAACTTTGACTTTTTACATTGGATTGACAGAACATTGAATTACATTCGATCAGAATCAGCATTCAGTATTGGTAAGTTACCCTCCTGTTCTTAACTTTTTGTAAACTCTAGAATTGTTCCATTGAATGTGTATGTATAATAATAATAATAATAATAATAATAATGGCTTTTTTCATAGTATATCAGATATATTCCATTCAGCTACTCATCTTCGACTCGTTCAATATCATGCTAGCTGAATCGAATATATCTGATATACCACTCATAGCCAGCCAATATTATTTAATTATATCCCTCATCAAAAAATTCCCGTGCAGAGATTGGCTAAGGATGACTCACGTGACATAAAATAGTTCCACCATTGATTAAGCAGTGCATCTTGTGACGTCAAAATAAAAATAAAAAAAAAAACAGATATGGTGGGAGTCAGTCATGGTATATCCTGGTTATACACAATTTCAAGCTATACGGCCGACTTGAGTCACAAGTGTGGCTCCGCGAGCATTTCTGTGTGTGTAGCTCTATGTATCATGATCATGCCTGGTGAGGCAGGTGATAGCATGGTACATTGCACATGTACACATCAAAGGTCACTCTGACGTAAACAACAAACATGGCTGCCTCCAGTGAGTTTATGCCAAGATTCAATCTTAACACTTTTTTAGTTTGGAATTTTTTGATGAAGGATATAAATCTAATATTCCATGCACTGAGAGGCTCTGGTAATTATGGATTCTCTTTGGTGACAGGCATAGTACTGTTTTCTTCAGGGCTGTGCCCCTCACAAAATAGTACGATGCCAGTCACCTCAGAGAATCCATGATTTCAACCGGAGCCTCTCAGTGCATGGTATATTTGATTTATGTGAACATGAGTCAGTAGATGATGTCTTTACAAGGTCCATTCATTCAACCTTATTAACTGCCTGGTTAGGTTTGTAGTGGTTTAAATTAGGCTCATAGTTAATAGTGTTGGGAAACAGAATTAATTCAATGTATTAGAAAATATTGTGGCAAAGTGCAAACAAATATAATAACTGCATGAGCAGGATAAAAAAAACCCAACAAAATAGCAGTCCTGTGTACATCTCAAATTGAGACAGTTATGAACTCAAGTGATGTAGCTGAGGTTGAGAAACTTCCAGAGACAGAATTCACAGACCATGCTAACAGTGCTGGGATTTCTGGCACTGTTTTTTGTGTGTTCTACCATTTTAGTGGGCATAAGGATAAGGTTTTTATTTAATTCAAACAACTTCCCAAATTAGACCATGCCCACTTTGGGTTTAAATCCAAATATAGTTGCAAATATTTGGAGCACTAAAAAGATACTGATAATGGATAGATCATGTTCTACTCCTACTGCATAGTTACCTATGAGTTATTGAACAATTTGCACAGGTTGTCACTGCCGAACCTGATCTGAGCTTGAGGCGAACCATGTTTGGTTGACTTGGCCAGAATTGCAGCATTAGGGTGGTCAGTTCCTTTCTGTGCACTCACACAGACCTATGGGCAATTTAGAGTAGCCAGTTAACCTAACTGCATGTCTTTGGACTGTGGGGTAAACCAGAGCACCCAGGGAGAACATGCAAACTCCACACAGAAAGGCCTCCGTCGGCCACAGGGCTCGAACCCAGAACCTTCTTGCTGTGAGGTGACAGTGCTAATCACTGCACCACTGTGCCACCCAATTTGTACAGTGTTACGCCATAAAATTCAGCCTTTTTTATTAGCATGTTATGACACTTCCTGTTATTATAAAATGCAATATGATATTTCGATGCAGTGTGACACAAGGTTAATCTGCCAACACACAAATTCATTCATACTAATCCTTATATATGAAAAGGCTAGGATAAAAGACATGGTAACTTTTCATATAACTTAATTTGCATGAAAATATAGCACAACAGAACCACATTACCCTTGCGCCTTTGATTTTGTACACATTTCTCATGAGAAATCAGGTTGTAATCTGCATGCATGCTGTCTTTACAGTTATTGTGTATCTGCCATTTGTGCTACATTTGATTTTCCAGTGGAGGACAAAACAAAAAGCTTGCTGTAATTCCAGCTATCCTGACGGCACATGGCACATTAGGCAGGACGACAGATTGCTTGTCAGGTGAGAATGCACCACATGGTGGCAAATCCGTTTTTCATGCTGTCTCACAGGCACGTGAAAACAACAAACAAAGCTATCTCACTGGTGGCTAATTTACCATTAAACCCAAGTGGTGAAATGTCTGTTATTCATTTTGGCAAATACCACTGACTGCATGTGACAGATTTCACAGAAACAAGTGTATTTCTCCACAGGGCAACGAAGGGTAAAAGGCATTAGCTTTTGAATGAATCAGGTAGACTCAAGGTAAAACACAGCTGGAAGACAAATGATTAGGAGGAAGATGGCTCTGTTTTCTTTGCCTTCCTTCCACTTTTCATACGAGCTTAAGGATGACAGTGGGTGAAAAGGCGTTAACTATGCAGAGATTTTCTTTTCTGCTGTTCCTGAGTGCAAACCGATTCAGCTCAGAGTAGGTAGAGCACTTGAGATAAGGGCAGTAAGCACTTCAGCATGATGTGTTTAATTCATTATTGTGGAAACATGTTCCAGCTATGAGGCGGTTGGTAGGAATTAAGAGGGTCTTTAACAGACATTTATAATGGTCTTTTTACTCAACCCTATGTCACGGAGTTAAAATATAATTATGATTTATGAACAAAAAAAAGTGTACCATACCAATTCAGAATAAATCTCGGTATTCTTCTTGATTTAATCTGAATTAATCCAAAAAATTTTTTGTACATTAAAAATTGAGGCAATGGCTGCTTATTCATTACAGACATTTATCAGACGCTCTTATCCAAAGCAACCTGGGAGCAGTTGGGGTTTAGGTGCTTTGCTCAAGGGCACTTCAGCCATTCCTGCTGGTCCATGGAAACGAACCAGTCACCTTTTGATCCCAAAGCTGCTTCTCTAACCATTAGGCCAAAAAAAAGCTGTGTTTATTTCTATTGTCAGAATAAAATCTCCATGATGAAAACATTAACACATTATTCAGCAGTAGTAGGAAATGCCAACATGAACTGATTACAGCTATACAGATTATGAGAAACATGCCAGCATGTTGGCACAGTGGGTAGTATTGCTGCCTTACAGATTCAGGATCCCTGGTTTGATCCAAGTTTGTGTTGCGTTCTTGTTCTCTGGTTTCTCCCATGTCCCAAAAACAGGTGGACTAGCTATAGTGGCCCTAGGTGTGAATGTGTGTGAATGATGGTGTGTGAAGGACTGACAATCCATTCAGGGTGCATTCCTGCCTAACACCCAGTGTTCCCTGGGGAATGCTCCAGATACAGGTGTGATGATGGTGGGTCAGCGGCCCTTGCGTTTAAACCTGCAAGTGCTTCTCACCACAGTGCTATGGTGGTGCTGAAAGGACAGCTCCCTAGCTGCTTTACAGTGACAGTGCTGAAGATGAAGATATAGCCCCGTTTCAGTACCACTGTTTTGGACCAGCGGCGGCCACATGGCAGAGGGGTGGGGCGGCTCAACTTGGAATGGCTGGAAGACACTAAGGGATGTGCCCATTCACCCTCCACAAGGCATTGGAAGGGTATATTAGGGCGCCGCACCTTCATTCAGGCAAGTAATGTTCATCTACATACTGATCCTGGCTCGCTGTTTCTCTATGCCAGCAGATGCCAACCAAGACAACTCGCTGCATCACCACTGATGAAGCAGCTCCCCTCCTTAACACTTTCAGAGAGAGGTAGCCACTTTTCTTGCATCTTATTCCTGCCTCCTGAGTCTGTGTCTGGTCCTCAGCCCAGAGGGCACCACATCAGGAAAAATCACTTACAGAGGATGAATTAATTAACTAGTTATGATAAACACAATTCATATGATGACATATGATACTTTTTTGCTCTGAAAAGTTTATGAGCACCTGACCATCAGACCCACGTGTATTTTGAACATCCCATTCCAGATTTAGTCAATCCCTCCCCCCTCTTTTTCTGTTATAATAACCTCCACTCATCTGGGAAGGCTTTCCACTAGATTTTGGAGCATGGCTGTGGGGATTTAACCATTCAGCCATAAGAGTATTCGTGTAGTCAGTCACTGACGTTTCGTGAGGAGGCCAGTGGGGTGCACTTGGTATTCCAGTTCATCCCAAAGGTGTTCAGTGGGGTTTAGGTCAGGGCTCTGTGCAGCTCACTCAAGTTCTTCCACTTTAACCTAAATAAACCATGTCTTCATGGACCTTGTGCACAGGGGCATTGCCATGTTGGAACATGTTTGGGCTAGGCATCTTAGTTCCGGTGAAGGGAAATTGTAATTCTACAGCATATACTGACATCCTATACAAAACAAAACAAAAAAGATGGTTATTGACTTCAGAAGAACACAGAGTGACCACTCTCCACTGTACATCAATGGCTCACTTGTAAAGAACATCAAGAGCACCAAATTCCTTGGTGTTCATCTGACAGAGAACCTCACCTGGTCCCTCAACACCAGCTCCATAGTCAGGAAAGCCCAGTAGTGCCTCTGCTTCCTAAAAAGGCTTAGGAAAACCCATCTCCCATCACCCATCCTCACAATATTCTACAGAAGGACTATTGAGGGCATTCTAAGTGGCTGCATCATGGTCTGGTTTGGGAATTGCACCATCTCGGATTGCAAGACCCTACAGCAGATAGTTAGGACAGCTGAGAAGATCATCGGAGTCTCTCATCCCTCCATCAAGGACATTTACACCACATGCTGTATCTGGAAAGCTATCAGCATTCTGCATGACCTCACATAGCCCTCACACAATCTCTTCACCCTCCTGCCATCTGGCAAAAGGTATCAAAACATTTGGGCCTTCACAGCCAGACTCTGTAACAGTTTCTTTTCACATGCCATCAGACTCCTCAACTCTGAGGAACTGGACTGATACACATGGACTGTTGATCACACCACTCCCACTGCAGTCTTTGTACAATGAACAATAATGCACCATTACTTTACAATGTTTACAACGCTTCTCACATACACAATGATTACATTATTTATTTTGTTTACATATGCTATGTCAAAACGCACAACTCAAACCTCCTGTACATTATCAGTGACAAGTACTAGTTGGCACTGTATTGTCTATTTGTGCTAGTTGTCATTTTTGTACTGTCCTTGTTGTCTGCACTTTATGTTGTTGATGTTTGCACTTTATGTTGTGTGTAGTTTATTGTCTGCAATGTTTGCACTCGCTGCACTCTTGCATTTTATGTTGTATTTGTAGATTTGTAGTCCTGTGATGTTTAAAGTAGCGCCCTGGTCCTGGAGAAACGTTGTTTTGTTTTAACTGTGTACTGTACCAACTGTATATGGTTGAAATGACAAATAAAAACGCCTTGACCTTGAATTGTGTGCTTCCAACTTTGTGGTAACACTTAAGGAAGGCTTACATATGGGTCTCATGGTCAAGTGTCAACAAACATTTGGCCACCTAGTGCAAATAGTTTTAAGACATGTGCAATAATAATTACTGGTTAAAGAAATTGTTGTTATAAGATGCAACATTATCATTTCAGTTCTTGAATAAAAAGCTAACCCATGCCAGTAATACAACAGCCTAAGGTAAACATCTTTAAATCTTTTCGACAGAAATCTCATTAAGCTTTGTTTGGGAAGCTGTGGACTATAACTTTGCAAAGGTTAAGTAAAAACAATAGGTATATAAAGTGTGTCTAATAAGACCACAGATGGCAAATCGGTGAGTGCAATGAAGACTGACAAGTCTAAAGTGGAGCTAGAGGAACGGCAGACAAGCTCAAAGTGCCAAAACTTGAGATAGTGCTCAACTCTGTTAATTTTGCAAAGCCCTATTCAGAATGTATTAGTTTTACATGGTGGTGGGGTGGGAATTATTAAAGCAAGACGGCCTTTCGATTTCATAAAATCGATGAAATTTAGTTCACTCTGAAATTTGGTCATTGTGAGTTATGTTTATTTCTGTAATATCTCATAAAATATCATGCCATTCTGTGGCTGGGAAGTTATTTAATTTGAGGGGAATCCTGAGCAAATAATGTGCATGAAATCGCTCGCTTCGCGTAGTCAAGTAGACAGAGGAAGTCCGTGTGTGCATGTGCAGGTTTACCTTTGACTGTGCACTGACAGTTACATCATTTTGTCGCTAAACAAACAGCTGATCACACCAAGGTACTCACTCACCACTGATATTTATTAGTTTCGTCCTGCGATTCCTGTCCTTCGCAACATCATGTCTTTTCTTCTCGCTTTCTGTTACTGTAATCAGTCTTTCACGTTTCATTTGCACACTCACGTCCTCCATTTTCCTCTCCTGTTTCAAATTTGTATCCCACAATGCCTTGCGTGAAAGGAGAACACCCACCATGTGATGCATGATGTAATATCTTGAATTAGGTCATGGCAAAGCAGGAAAAAATAGCTGAGAATTTAGGGCCATGTGGCCCTAAATTCATTAATTGTTCTATTTTAAAAACAAAACAAAACAAAAAACCTCATAAAATCGTAAGTCTGTAGCTTTTGGTCCTCTAAACAAAAATAATTGGGTGTCAGTGAAAATTCTTTTTATGACCTACACTTGAAAAATCTAAAGGCAGTCTACCTTTAATGGAGTATCTTTTAGATTTTAGCTATGTCTGAATCCATCATTTCAGATTTTTATGGACAGAATGTACATGCATCTGGAAGGATTACATTGTATTTTAGATTTCATAAAATGACCGGTAAATTTCAAGTCTGAATTCACAAGTTTGTAAAAATAAATAAATAAATAAATAAATTATAACCTATGGCAAAAGAGTTTTCATGTTTTTTTTCTGCAATATAAAGTGACTCTAGGAATTACTCCATTCTTTGATATATCATGTGATTTAAAATGCAGAGCAATAAAACATAGACAGTGTTTAAAAGGATTTGTCAGAGAGGTGATGCTTCCAGTCATTTATGATTATGTGACCTACTAAGTGGAAACCATACATAATTATTCCATCCTCTGGGAACATTGCTTAATAGACATACAGTACTGTATTTTGACTATTTTCTTCATGTGACTCTTCCTCACAGGTGGAACCGTGGCTGCTTATGTGGGCTTTTAAAGCAGATATGATTGCGGGAGCCACACAACAGTCACATGCTTGCAATCAGGCAAGATGCATGAGGCTTGCCTGTGCCTCTTTATAAGCACTTCGTACTGGTAAGACATCTGTACCGGTAAGAGTAGATCCACACTGCTCTGAAGTTTGTTTGTTTGTTTGTTTGTACGGATGGATGGATGTGAGTGAAATGTCTTGGAAAAAGAAGATATTTTGAAGGAAGAAAATATATTTAAAGACAGTTATTTTTGGGATATATAATATATATATATATTGGAGGAGGAAATTGTGAGGGAGACTTTTCTGAGAAGCAGAGCTTCCTCTCACCCTTTCACATATCTGTCCTGCCAGATAGGTGGTCATTAGAAAACCACATTCCAGTTTCTAACAAGTACTTGTACCCCTGAACACACTCCATAAGCTGAGGCAGAGCTCTCCAGTTTGAATTCTGACCCAGGCACTTAGCTTCACCTGAGTGAATTAGTGGTCAGAGTATCATATCAGTCCTACTCTCACTTTTAGTTCCACTAAATATATACACTCACTGGCCACTTTAATAGGAACTTGTTCTTGAGTCTAAGATTCCTGTTCTTGGCTGTAGAACTGGAACCCAATGTGATATTCTGCTGTTGCATGCTGAGATGCTTTTCTGTTCACCATGATTGTAAAGAGTTGCTATGAGTTGCTATATCCTTCCTGGCAGCTTGAACCAATCTGACCATTTTCCTCCGACCTCTCTTATCAACAAGATGTTTCCGCCCACAGAACTGTCGCACACTTGATGCTTTTTGTTTTTCGCACCATCCTGTGTAAACTCTAGAGACTGTTGTGTGTGAAAACCCCAGGAGATCAGCAGTTTCTG
>JAPEKL010000027.1:14145883-14160235 GCA_028877455.1 Bagre pinnimaculatus | reverse complement strand
GGGGGTGAATACCTATGCACACTCCAGATTTCTGTTTTTTTTTTCATCTTAATTATTGTTTGTGTCACAATAAAACACTTGTACTCTTTATCTTTTTGTTTTAGAGTGTTTGTTTCAAACCTCACACTGGTTAATATAATTCATATTGCTTGTATGGGTGTAATGTATTTTTGTTTGTTTTACATATATTTTTTACTCCTTCTCTTCAATTTGTTTCTGTACTCTGTTTATTCTTGATTACTTTTCATGTTTGCATACCCTGCTTAAAGCAGTAGTGAGGGTTAATGCTTTGACCTACTTCTTTTTTCACTTGGAGGCTAAGCTGAGTGTCCCCTTGTGTGGTATTGAGTTCCCCTTCTAGTAGCTAATATTTAGTCATCTTGATGTTGGGCTAAATCACTTCTGATTCAATTTGCTGTGCCTGCAAGTAAGTTGTCAGTGTGTTCTTTGGGATAGGCCCAGTACATTTTCCAGTAGGTCTCCGCTCTCTCCTGTATCATGTTTGAGTTTATTTTATTTTTCTTCTTTTGTGTGGTTTTGGTTGTGGTTGATTATCTTTTTTGGTATTTGCTTGTGATTATGCAGCAATATACTTATTCACCTCTGTATTTATTGTCATTTATTTTCTCCTTTTTTTGTATTTCCTCTTTTCCCTGACTAAACTGGTTATATAATATTGTATGAATGATTTTATGATAAGTCGACAAATTAATTGTCTACTTTTAACAATAAAGTATTTTCTTCTATTTTTCTATCAAAACACATCTCATATTTTACTCAGTTCTCAAATCTTTTGACAGATATTTCCCTTGGTGAAATTCCCAGGGTGGCAAATTCTCCCTTTTGGTTGTATTCATAGCCTTCGGGCTCAGCAACAACATTTCCCTTATGCCACACTTAAGTACCATATCATAAATCAGTACTGGTGTTTAAGGACTTGCACATTTTGTGGATTTATATAGCCTACTTGTAATATCAGAATGCGGTTTGCCCTAACATGCCTTCCCTGCTATTGTCTGCATCGTCCTTTATGCCCTCCATGTTTTCTACGGTTACTGATATTATAATCCCCAAGAAAAAGCCCAGGCAGCTCAATAGAAGTGCAAGATAGCAATTAAGTAATGAGTTTAATAGACTTTGCCCCTCTCCTTTGTCTCTCCTCCAAGTTCGTGGTGACCTATTTAACTTTGCTTCACACAGCAATGCAACTTGGCTCATATACATGAGGGAGTGTGTCAATAGGGCTCATTAATACATTCATTAATGTCAAGAAAATCTAATTTGGAAAGCTGAATTATTTAAAATCCCACAGACACCTGTTGTGACCAGGTAGCTCTCAATACACTTGATTATATGTTCGTCTCTTTCTTAGAAGAGTGAAAATCTGCCAGCTATGAATGTAGTGCTGGTATGAATTCCTACTTGGTTTGTTCACATGTTTAAGAAGTGGCAGAATATATAAGAGTCTCATAAATTACCATTATTCATATTTCATAATTTTGTGGCTATTTTTAATAACCACATTCACTTCTATAAATGTAATGACTGGTCCCATTGTTGCTACTAGTGTATTTCTATGCTGCCATAACTGATGCCCTTATCTAGGTAAACTTCCAGTACAAACCACTGTCACTAGGCACTGAGTCTTCCATCCAAGATTCTTGATAGCTCAATATCTCAAGATCAGGTGGTTGAATGTTCATTGGGTTCATATGGAATTTTCACTGTAAGCAGCAGAGGAACTGACTAGATTTTGGAATTAATCCAAACAAAGTCAAATGTCTGGAATAGTTTTTCTGCAATGGCTTCTTTCCTGATTTCAGAATATTTTAAGGGTATTTGAGGCATACATACAGTATTAGCAAAAAGACCTGAGAGTGAAGAAAGCTTCCCCCTCAACACTGTTGCCATCAAGTTATACTTGCTTTTTTATTATTAGACTTGAATTAATCATTTGGGAAAGAGGTAAGTGTGAAATCAGCCATCAACTCAGCTGTTCAGTCAGCCAGCACAGAGAATAACTTTAATGCATGTCTTCCTTGTATCTAAGGGATGGTGAGACAAGTTGAGTTATGCTAGATGCTTGAAGAGAAGAGCAGGTGTACACTTGAATGGTGTAGATAAGGGTTTCAGAAGTGCCTTTAGGCAGGTGAGAGTCCATTTTGTTTTTGTAGGCAAGCAACAAAGTTTTAAATCTGATAAGGGTGGATATGGGAAGCCTGTGAAGGGAACACCACAAAGGGGAGTTGTGGGAGTATCTGATGAAGGTCAGTGGAAGACCTCCGGATTGAGTTGCAGTAATCCAAACTCAAGATGACAAAGGACTGAACAAGCACCTCTGTAGAGAGAAATGATCTAATGTTGTAAACAAGATATTGTATACACATACTGTCAGGTTAGCATTTATGAGAAGAGAAGGATGGTTGGTTGTCCAGAACTACAAGCTTGCTTGTGTTTTCAAATGCTGTAATCCAAGAGTTGTCCAGGGCCTTTTGCTCTTGCCTCATTTAATTTATGATTTTACAGACATGACAGTCAAGTAACATTAGATTTCCCCAGCAAGAGAAGATAGCATCACACAAAACATCCTCCATGTACAGTATGCATCAGCACTTCTTTATTTTGAACTTTCCTTCTTGTTCATCCCAACCATTTGATGAACGATTTGATGATTCACTTAATAAACTTCTTAATGGACTATTTAGTGGAAGTCTCAGCAATCTAGAGACTAGGCCATCTTCATTAGCAACACAAAGCTAAGCTACCCAAGACATGTTGTCAGACAATGCTGTAGAGCTTAATTGGAGTCTGGCGTATCATTACATTCGACAGCCACTGCCCTACTAGGATTAATTGGGAGTTGACATAAAACATTTGAACCCTCTGTGCTTGCTGAGTTAATCTCCATGTATTGTTCATTAGTGAGGAAGAAATGTCCTATTGATCCAAGCCATCTCTTTTGATATTACAACAATACAACATTAAATTTAATTATTGAGTACCAAACCAATTTGGCAATACAAATATATAAATATTTATGGAAATGGGCACCCAAATGCCTTTCACATGCTCAGGACAGGTTTGAGTATACAAAAGAGATGTATCGAATAAACTTTATTTTGCTTTGCTCTTTCTAGTCAGAATGATCTAGACCACAATATGTGTATAATATGTGATTTCATGTTTTCAGAAGTTCACATACACTGACATTGAATGTCATCATCGGCATGAATATTGGGCTTTCAAAGATTTTGTTGAACTGTTCTTTTTCTATGGCAGAATGATTCTACAACATACATCAACAATTTGGTACACACATTTTAATTTCTTTTAGGTTTTCTGAAATCAACACAGGGTCAAAATTATATGCACAGGGTACAATTATTCAGCATAATCTCAAACCATCAGGACCTTGGACACAACCGGGTGTTCCAACAGGACAATTACCCCAAATACACCTCAAAGCTGTGGGATTGGATACAGCAGGCTAACATTAAGCTTAAAACAATTCTTGACCTCATCCCTATAAAAAATGTTGAATCGAAATTGAACTCTACCAATTCTCCTAAGAATACTGTTCAAATCAAATCAAGTCAAGTCAAGGTCCCTCTCATGCCAGAATCTGGTCTTCCCAGGCAGTCTCCTGTCCCAGTACTAACCAACTCTTTAAGGCATATGGGTGCGGCGCCGATCTCCGTTTCGATGGCCCTCGGCCTCTCGCCTATACAGCTAGGGTTACAGTGGGGGGCTAGTCCTCTGGTAACCATGAGAGTTTGATTTCCCCACTCGCATCTGTATGGTAGCATCCCTTGCCAGATGGTAGTAGGTACCATTTTTATGATGGTGTTTGGTATGACCCAACCGCGAGTAGAACTCGTAATCTCCCAGTCAAGAAACAGACACGCTAACCATTAGGCCAACTCATGAGCCAGAGTCTTCAAATATCCATCCACAATTCTGGCAGAAGCTTGTTGATGGTGACCAAAAGCATTTGGTCAAGATTAAACTTGCTAAAGGACTCCTTCCTCCAGCACTATTGTCAGGTCAGGGTCCATGTGGACCCAACTGATCCACATGTTATATTAATTGAAACATGTTTTTACACCAGATGCCCTTTCTGCTGCAACCCTCCCATTTCTGGGCTTGGAAAACAACCATTCACACCTATGGACAATTTAGACTTGCCAGTTAGTCTAACTTGTAGGTCTTTGGGAGAAACCCACACATACATTGGGATAACATGCAAACTTCACACAGAAAGGCTGCCGTCGGCCAATGGGCTCAAACCCCGAACCATCTTGCTGTGAGGCAACAATACTAACCACTACACCACCATGCCACCCAAAGTTGCTAAGGGACATTTAACAAAATATTAGGTGTACTGTGTGTATATTTTTGACCCTACATGTCTAATTTTGACCACATATTTATTTCAGAAAACCCAAAATAAATTAAAACTTATGCACCTGTCAGGAACAGCAGGCTGAGGTGAAGTGAGGGCCCAGGAGCAGACTCAGAAAACAGGCAGTGCAAAGAGAACTTCTTTATGGCAGAAAGGCAAAAGGTACAGTAGGGCTCAAGCAAAAATCAGTAGTCAAAAATCAGGCCAGGAGGTCAAAAACACAAAGGAGCAGGTGGACACGATCAGGGACAAAAAAACAGGACAGAAAAATCTTCACAAAAACTGAACACAGGGACAAGGGAAATCCAGGCAGAGGTAGCAAAGGACACAATTCAAAAGAACAGGCAGGCAAAAGCAGGGACAAGAACTGGACAGAAAAACTTGACAAAAAACAAGAAAAAAATTCAGGCAGGGGGAATCAAGAAGACACAATACCAATGAGCTATAGCGAGGCAAGGAACGTCTACAAGAGACAGTCTGGCAAATGGAGTAGCTCCAAACAGTTCTTAAAAAGCCCAGGCTGATGGGAGAGGAGTGGTAGCAGGTGTGGGAGTGCCACTTCAGGAAATGGTCTTCAGCAAGGCAGGACTGAATTCCTGTCCTGGAGCCGGTGTGGAAGTCCCACAATCTAAGGCATGGATGGACTGGACCGGACTGTGACAGCACCAAAGTATTATTATTATTAATTAAAGATGTATGTTGTACATTTGTTCTGCCAAAGAAAAGGAACAGTTCGAAGAAATCATTGGAAGCCCAATATTGCCATGACACTTTTGTGTCCATGTATGTGACACACACACACACACACACATTGTGCATATAAATGTGATGTCATGTTGCATCACAGTTTATTGGATCATTCAAAGGAAAGCACCATCTTCTGTATATATGAGCTCACAGACACCCATGGTTGGGTGACAGCAATGCTATTCCACACATCCAGAGAGGACAACCAATGTTTGTTTGGTTTTTTTTCCCTCTTGAATCTCCAGCTATGGATAGCTAGGTCATTGTAAGGATTCTCCTTTTAACATTGCTATAACAAAAATAGTTATGTTTATTAGAATGCCAAAATCCGTTCATGAATGCTCTCTGAGCTCTGACATGACATTGTGCCCACCCATACTGTGACAGGCAGCTTGCTACAACTCTGTCACCCCCTCCACACACACACACACACTTTGCTCTCTTTTAGCATCTGTGCTTCTTTCTTGAACTTTTTTTGTTAACCCCCTGTAGCGAAATGAGTGTCAGTGCGGTCGGATTGTGCCGGCATTGCTTGACAGGGTTGTGCTCTTCAAGACATATTAATTATGGCACGGCAACAGTGCCACCCACTTTCTGGGATGATAAATGATGGATTACAAGTGTGAACAAAATGTTGTGAATCATCCAAAACCGAGATGAGTGGAAATTAAGATGGGATGATTCTGAATCAGTTACTATGGTTTCTATGCTGAAAGATTGTACAAGCAGCCGTACTTACCAAAAGGACCTTTGGATGAAAGAGCTATGGCAAAAATAAAGGTTAGAAAAAGGTCTGAAAATTTTTGAAACGCTTTTAAGTATATATACACACAAGGTAATATTGACGATACCCTATGAATGAAATTGCTGATGAAATATGGGGATATTCTAAAAAAATAAAAGTAAATCGAAGACAAAACTTGACCACTGATACAATATACAGTATGGCCTTCTTTTATTATACTACATTTTACTTCCAACATAATATGAAAATAGGATATACTCATCACTTTGTTTTACCCTCATCATTATCTCATTACTCATCTCAGCAAAATCACTCATTATATTCAGCCAGGCTTGGGTAATTCCACTCAGTTCTTATACAGCAGCATCTATCTGCTATTTTTGATATGGTGATGCATCAAATTCTCACGTGTGTGCTTTTTCTTTTCTTTTTTCTTATCTGCATTTTGAGCTGTCAGCTCTGCGTGCTCCGTTGCTCTTGTTGGAGGAGGATGAATTTACACTGCTGTGGTCCCTTGGCTCTCAGTTTACTCTCTGTTCATGCATGGCTGTCCAACCCTTGGCTCTGTGATGTGTCTGCGGTGCTACAGTACAATCCTCTGCACGACTGTGGAGCTCCACAATATGGGTGTTGGGCCACAATATGTCTATTTACAGACATGAGCTTCCACACTGAGCGTTCTGTTCCAGAATCACCCATTTCAGCTTGATCTCACACTGAAAAAAAAGAAAAAAATCCAACCTTTTAATGAAAAAAAATATTCAGAGGAAAATAAATCCCTCATCAAAAAATAATTATTTTCAACAAAAATATATGTGCCGCTATTATTGGTATCCCTGCACTTAATACTTTGTACAACCTTCATTTACCATTAAAACAGCACTGAATCCTGTCCTAAAACATTTTATAATGTTGGAGAACACAGAGCAGGGCATCTGAGACCACTCCTCTTTACAAAATCTCTCCAGATCATCCATGGTCCGAGGCCCTCTCTTGTTCACTCTCCTCTTCAACTCACCCTACAAGTTTCCAATAGCCTTCAGGTCAGGGGACTGAGATGGCCATGGCAGAAGCTTGATTCCATTTTTGCGTTGATTTGGACATATGCTTTGGATCATTGTCCTGCTGGAAGATCCAATGACAACCCAGTATTAATTTCCTGGCAGAGGCGGAAAGATTTTGATTTAAAATGTCCTGGTATTTCATGGAATCCATGATGCCATTTACCCTAACAAGGTTTCCAGGGCCTTGGGAGGAAAAACAACCCCAAAACATCACAGAACATCCACTATATTTTACAGTTGGGATTGGGGTATTTTCATTATAACCATCCTTCTTTTTACACCAAACCCACCTTGAGTGTTTATTGCCAAAAAGCTCCATTTTTGTTACATCAGACCATAGAACACAGTTCCAGTCAACAATGTAGTATTATTTCGCAAACTTCACATGCTTATATTTGTGTTTAACTGACAGAAAAAGGCTTTTTTTTTTCCTGACATACAGTACCTTCCAAATAATCTATTGGCATGGAGGTGGCATCTGATGGTGGCTTTGGAGACTTGGAAACCCCAAGACTTTACGGCAGTTACAGTGTTGACCTGTTTCAAAATATTGTTGTGAAAGAAATAAAACTGACGCACAGCATGGGAGCACCTTTCTGATGAAACACTGCAATGAAGTGCTCCCCACACCTTGCTAGTATTTTTCTCCCAGAAAAAAAAAAAGCTATATGGTCACATGCACTAGTACTGTATAGCAAACCAGCTGCAGATATTCTCATTTTTGTGTGATCTTGGCTGAGTAAAAAAAAAAAAACAGTTTCAGTACAAACATTGCTGTGCGTTTCTGTCTGTCTGTTGCCATCCTCACAGTTGAAGGTTGGCGATCCAGGCAGCTATCAACTAGCTTTGCTGAATTATCTTGGGTAATTATAGCACACCAGAGGGACCCAAACCCTCATCTGGTGTTGAGTACAGTACACATACACACCTATGGGCAATTTAGAGTAGCCAATCGACCTAATCGACGTCTTTGAACTGTGGGAGGAAACCCAAGCAAACCTACACAGACACAGGGAGAACATGCAAACTCCACACAGAAAGGCCCCCATCGGCCACTGGGCTCAAACTCAGAACCTTCTTGTTGTGAGGTGACAGTGCTAATCACTACGCCACCGTGTAGTGGTTTATATTTTCCAAATAAGTGCAAATGTAATTATGGACAAACTATAAATTACACATTATAATATAGGATGCTACTGATAATAAACTACTAAAGAATGCAATGTGGAGAGAATAACATACTGTATTTCAGGTTAATCTCTCATCAAATGGATTCTGAAAAAGAAAACCTTTCCAACCCTGAAATTATGCTAAGTACTTCATCCTGTTATTTCAGCTCCTAATTTTGCTGAATTTTCCTACTCATCAGCCGGATGACTCATACCTCTGCAGCTCACACTTCTTTTGTATTCTGAGTATTGTGCAGCTCTTTGACATGATAGCAGATAAATCAAATACAGACAGCCTTCAAGATGACCTGAACTGGCCGGGGCAACTTCATCTACTGCTGATCTAATCATAAAGTGAAATGTTAATGCAATTTCGAGGGCCAAATTTGGTTGTCTATGATAGGGGTTTTGAGGCAAAATGAATAAGCTGAAGGACAGACAGTGGTGTGTTTCATTCAAATGATTGGACTTTATAAGAAGAAGGATGTGTTTTCTTCTGACAGCATGTGCTTTATAGTTTCTCTTTATAGTTTACTCTTCTGTTTAAGAACAACCCACCATACTGATATTAGAGCCAAGTAATTAAGCTGATATATTGCACAGAGGCATACTTTAAAGCATTTAATGTATAATGTATTTCTGTGTTACTTGCAAGACATACTGTTTGGTAATAAATAATACCTCTCCTTACATTTCACAGGCTGCTGGCCAGAGAAGCAGGGATGAATCTATACTTTGCAGACATGCAGGTGGTATATTGTGCAGTGTTAACAGGTAAGGGGTTCACCCTGTTACCTTATTGCTTACCTTATCTGTGCCTCTCCATGTATTTTTGATTCGTACAGGAAGTAAAGTGTAGTTTACATTTTCTTGTATTTTTTTTGTAAGATTAGCGTGTAACCCCTGAAGTTTGTATTATTTTCTTTGTGGTTATTTCATTCCTTTAGCGCTACCTGTATCCAGTGGTCTTAAGTATTAGAAAATGAGCATATGTTAATCAATTCACAATGAACAATACAATTTTTTTGTATACCTTGTATCACTTGTCTACTGCATTTCAACAAAAACAGTAAACAGTATTGTATATACAGAAAATTGCAGGCTTGTAGTACTCGAGTCCGACTCATGCCCTAATTTTATGGAGTCATGACTTGACTTGGACTTCAGCACTGATGACTCGGACTTAGACTTGGACTCGTGCATTAACTACATTCGGACTTGTAAATTGGAAACGAGGACTTGGATTTTTTCTTTATTTTTTGTAACATGCCATAACAATTTGGCATAAGATTTTATATCTACATTAATTTTATACTAATTTTGTGCAAGAGAATGCACATTCACCTGTTCATACATCATGTTCAGGAACAAACTAATGTTAATGGCACTAAAATGCCTAGAGAGAATGTTCCTACGATTGTCTGCTTTGCTTATACAGACTTCTCGTGCAGTGGGGAAAAATGCACTGCTACTGTATGTGTTCCATATGTAGAAGAACTATCGAGGAAATGACGAGGACAACCTCGGACTTCAATCGTCATTTGGCAAGACTCCACCCAGAGAAGTAAGTGACACGCTATGTCCATTGCTCTGCTGATAGTGGGGCTTGCTTGCTGACCAATTAACTAGCTAGTGTTAACTCTCTCTCTCATGTTATTTGCCCTGTTGATAGTGGGTGGGGCTTGCTGAGTGATGAACAAGGTTCTTATCTGTAGCCTATTAATTACAATGGAGCAGTCAAGCAGTAATGTTAGTCCAACACAGTAGCAGAGATGGTTTCACATAAAGGCAGCAACAGCCACCATCAAATGGTGCAGTTGGAGTCTTGTTCCCAGACTCGACTTGGATCAATCTTGGATTTGACTTGAAATTTTCTTGAATGACTTGGACTTGACTCGGACTTGAACACTGGGGACTCGAGACTGGACTCAGACTTGAGGTTTAGTGGCTTGATGACAACACTGGAAAATTGTCAGTGCATTTTGGCTCCTGGTCTCATTCTTCTGCCCCCTACTTACCACCACATGTTATTGATTCCTAAGGAACCCTAGACTTGCCTCAGGGTAACAACTGACTAAACTCTACATGTTAATATCAGCTGAGGTTGTAAAGCGCTCAACATGATGAATAGAATCAGCTAAATTTTTCAACTTTTATGGCCCTGGGGTCCTGAACAAATAATGGAAGATCTTTGAGAAAGCAGAAGTAGACGAGGTTGAAAGAGATAGCTAAAGAGCAAAAGGAAGTATGGAGAGGACAGCAGAGAAAAGGAGAATAGAAGGATAAGAGTGGATGGGAGGAAGGATGAAATTAGATAATTACCAGCCTCACTCGTTATGTCTTCAATCATGGACTCACCCTGAGCTATGCTGCAAAGAGACAATAATGTCTGGAAGCCATACAATACAGCAAGACACCTCATTCTTCTGAACTCAAATCACTGACATTACAGTTCTCCAAGAACATGATAATGAATAACTTGACTTGATATACATTGTATTGGTTTGGTAAACGATCCATTTTCACCATTTAGAACTGATGCAAGTGAATTAAATCATATCCATACTTACTAATAGTGTTTCTTCCATCATGTTCTGCCTTACAGAGTCATGTTAGAGTTCATCTCATTCTGGAAATTGAAAATAGATGAAGGCCACCCTTGTGATAGAGTAAGATTACTATAAGATAAAGAGAAAGCCTGTCAAGACATCAAGACAAATGTAAAACATGTACAAACCCCATTTCCAGAACAGTTGGGATATTTTCCAAAATGCAATAAAAACAAAATCTATGATTTGTTAATTCACATGAACCTTTATTTAACTGAGAAAAGTACAACGGAAAGATTTTCAATAGTTTTACTGACCAACTTAATTGTGGTTTGTAAATATAAACAAAGTTATAATTTGATGCCTGCAACACACTCAAAAAAATTGGGACAGGAGCATTATTACCATTGTGTTCCATCACCTTTCCTTTTAATAACACTTTTTAACCGTATGCAAACTGAGGATACTAATTGTTGCCATTTTGCAATTAGAATTTTCATCCATTCTTGACTGATACAAGACTTTAGCTGCTCAGCAGTCCGTGGTCTCCATTGTCTGATTCTCCTCTTCATCATGCACCATATATTCTCAGTAGGAGACCGATCTGGACTGGCAGCAGACCAGTCAAGCATGTGCACTCTGTGCCTACAAAGCCATGTTGTTGTAGCCTGTGCAGAATGAGGCCTGATATTGTCCTGTTGAAATAAGCATGGACTTCCCAAGATGAGACATCATCTTGGTGGTAACATATGTCTCTCTAAAATCCCAATATATGCCCCCTGCATCAATGGTACCTTAACACACATGTAACTCATCCATGCTATGGGCACTGATATACCCCCATACCATCACAGATGCTGGCTTTTACACCTTTCTTTGATAACAAACTGGATGATCATGTTCACCTTTGGTACTGAGAATTCAATGTCTGGTTTTCCAAAAAACAAGCTAAAACGTGCACTCATCTGACCACAGTGCATGTTTCCACTGTCTTGTAGTCCATCTGAGATGAGTTCAGGCCCAGAAAAATCAGCAGTGTTTCTGGATAAAACTGATGAATGGCTTCCTCCTTGTATGACACAGTTTCATGTTGGATTTCTGGTTGCAGTGGTGGACTGTGTGAAGTCACAACAGTTTTCCAAAGTACTCCCAAGCCCATGTGGCTATATTTGTCACATTTGCATGGTGGTTTCTCAGGCAGTGCCACCTCAAGGCTTGAAGATCATGCACATTCAACAGTGGCTTCCGACTGAGATATCTCCAAATTCCCTGAAACTTTTCACAATAGATTTTGAAAGACCTAAATTTTCTGCAATCTTGCATTGAGAAATGTTCTTTTTGAATTGACTAATAATTCTCTCACAAATTTTGGCACAAAGGAATGAGCCACAACCCATCATTGCTTGCAAAGACTGAACCTTTGGTACATGTTCCTTTTATACCCAAGCATGACACCGATTGAATAAAGCTTCCCAGTTACCAATTAACCTGCTTATTGTGGAATCTTCTTAAATGGTGTTAGTGGAAAATTTTATGAACTTTTCAGTCTTATTTTGCCTCTGTCACAACTTTTTTGAGTGTTTTGCAAGCATCAAATTCTAACTTTGTTTATAATTACAAAAAACAATTAAATTTGTCAGTAAAACTATTAAAAATCTTTTCTTTGTACTTTTGTCAGTTAAATGAAGTTTCACATGTAGTAACAAGTCACAGATTTTTTGTTTTTACTGCATTTTGGAAAATATTCCAACTTTTCTGGAAATGGGGTTTCTATATAACCCTCAATATATAAAGAAAATACTTTAAACATAGTGCAACAATGTTAAAATTTCATCCTCTGCTTCCATGTGTTTTGTTTTACAATATATTATTTTGTGTGTTTGAAAAAAAAAATCCATGTACCTTTTATTCCAGTTCTAGTCCTAACTCCACCCTTGTCCAGTCAATGGTCTGTTACCAATTGTAGTTACCTTTCTGTTTCATGAATATCTTGCTTTCTTAGATCTTCTGTGTGTAATTATTCTTCATAAAGTCTTTTCAAATGCACCATGCATTTCAGAGCCATTTTTCAGTGCTCTCATTTCTCATTGTTTTGACCTGGGTCTATTTATTTGACCTATGAGTACAGATGTGTCTATAGATATGTTCCTCATTAATCTGTATTCCAGCCCTCGACTGGCGCTCTTGAAACAATTGCTGGAATGCCCATAAGTAAGAACACACTGAGTTAAAGCATTTGTGTCCAACCTCATCAACCAGGATGATATACTGATATGGAAGAAATTGAGTGAATCCAAAGCTTTTTAACAGTGAATCTAATAAAATAAGCATTTAACAAGTCATAAGCTCATCTCTGGCTACAATTTCATTACATCGTTTCTGACAGTGGATCAATTTTGCTCTTAAATGTCTAACAGGTTTGAAAATAACAAAGTTGAGGTTTTTTAGAATATAATTAGCAGAGGGGAACCATCATGGTCTTCAGAGAAGGCCCAAACATATCAGCATTTCAAATGTTATATTTTCTTTATTTCGTTCTTTAATTTCTTTCATAATTTCATTATACTTATTCTCTCCTAATTCTAATTTCTCCACATTTTCTATCAAATTTGCTTCAGAAATGAAAAGGTTACTGTCCTGAAAACATTAAAATAGTGTTATCCAATGAGATTTTTTTTGTTTGTTGTCTCTAGGCTGAGAAGAGTTTCGAGCTGGCTTGCTCATTGGTTAGGACTTCATTGCATGACAGAAGGCCATGGCAGTGTATGTTTATGTAGGGAGTGACAGATGAATTAATCAATCAGATTTTGACTTATAATGGGAGGGACCAAAACTGTATCACCCTAGGTCTTCTCAAAGACCAATACTAGCTTAACCATGAGTCGTTCATCAGTAGTGTTAGTGAATGCGAGTAAAGTGGTCAAGCCAGCGCTATCGAAAGCAAGCAGCACAGGCTCGGCTAATGACCGAGAAACTAAGGTTTCTATCTCCAGACTCTTCTTCCACGCATGCTCACTACAGTATTTTTCACTCATATTTAAGTATTCATTTCCCTATGTAATTTACTTAGTTACTTTTAAAATCAACATTGACAGCTACACACAACGGCGCGACCTGGCACCCTGCCACTAATTCCTTGCAAAATCCTTTTCCCTGTTGCTTTTTTGTGTGTCTGACTAAGTTTTGGCTGATCTCAAGTCTCAGCTCTAATAGTAACGGTTCGCCACTGAGAATTAGTAAATACACAAACTGTGTTAGCATCCATGCTAATATCTCGAGGACAGGGGTCTACAGGTAAATAAGGCAATCTATTTTAATGATTTACATTTGCTTAATTATTCACTTTCAGTCTAAAATTTATGAAAGAGTATTGTACTTTCAAAGAGACCTCATCATTTAACATCACAACATCAAAAATAAAGAAAGAACACAGAGAATTTTTTCTTCTCCCCCTCATCTTTAGAACATTCAGATGACGCAAATTCCTGCTGAAAATGTGACTTGTGCAATATTCCACATTTTTCATCAGGATAAATATGTTCAGATAACAAGGCTGAGTGAACGTTGTGGGACTAATATATATACAACCCCGATTCCAAAAAAGTTGGGACAAAGTACAAATTGTGAATAAAAATGGAATGCAATAATTTACAAATCTCAAAAACTGATATTGTAT
>JAPEKL010000027.1:13660362-13673133 GCA_028877455.1 Bagre pinnimaculatus | reverse complement strand
AAAATATGGAATTTTGAAACTTCCACATCATTGCCTTCCATTTTTATTTACAATTTGTACTTTGTCCCAACTTTTTTTGGAATCGGGGTTGTACTTGGAAAACACTAATGCCATAGCTGAGAGGGATATACAAACCTTTCATGAAGTGATCACTGCAAACTCGAGCATGCTTCTACTCGGCTCCCTTTGATTTCAGTGAGAGGTTCAAAACCCACCTTTCTTGATGCCTTTTTGTGAAATCCTGTGTTCATTCACCCTTTTTTATTAGTTCATGGGGAACCCTGAAGAATCTATTATCAGTTTCATGGTTTGATCGATTCGAACAATCTAAAACAACGCAAGCGTAAGGCATTTTTCATGTGAGCAATGCACCTTCTCCACACAAATGCTTTGTCAACTGAGCTTTGGTAGACCACCAGCTAAAGTTCTGAATAACTAATGAGGTGGATGTGACATCACATGAAACCCAGCAATACCATGAATAGAGAAAAGCAAAATGGCGGTGCGTGTTGCTGAACCAACTGAGGACGAAATAAAAACTCTACTCGAAAACAAAACCCCCAAAAATAAAAAGCAACAAAATATGGAATACAAGTATTTGATGGTAAGAATGTATAATTTTTTTCCCCAAGAATTATTATTATAGCATTTTTCATTAATTGCTACTGTCATTTCGCCGGTTTATTTACATTCTAAGTGGAAATTATTTTGTCAGACATTTTGTATCAAGTTTTTATTTATTGAATTTGCAAAAAATAAGAATTAAAATTATCTGTTTCTCAAAATCTGGTGAATGTGGATAGAATAAAACAGTTTTTCCACTCAATCTCGTCGTACATGGCTTGTAGCCGACTCGGTGCTACGTGCCTCGTCGACTATCACCTCATGTACAACTCAATTTTGTGAAATAACTTAAATATTAGGATAATTGTCAGATATGTGACCTTTTTTTCACTCTTAAAGCCATGGTCAGTGTTGATCTGCATAGACATTTTAAGTTTGCTGAAAACCTTATTAAAGCTATTTGATTTTGCATTATTTACTTATTGTTTAAGGGAAAAAAAACCCTCTCTTCACTCAAACTTACATTCTAAAGCTGTGCCATGTTCTTAAGGATGCAGAATACCACATCTCGATGGCTGCTTAAACCTAGACCTTGCCTGCTATCTTTTAGTCTGAAATGAAAGAAGACATGGTGCTATGCCTTGAATTACCAAACATAGCAGCTGAGAAGTTGATTATGCCATTCGGTGGTCTCCTTATACAACATCAAGGCCCTTAGGATTGTTGCTGGGTTTAAATACAAATGTTGTGGTAAATAACCTACAGCAGTAAATAGATGGGAGGACAGGGTATATGTTCTGAATAAGCCACACAAAGTGGCTGTCAAGGAACCAGGAGCTATTGGAGCCTTTTGGAGAGTGAGAGAGAGAGAGAGAGAGAGAGAGAGAGAGAGATGATTTCAGCTCCAGGAGAGATGAGTAAACTGATGAAGTCCGGCTGTGTGAAAAATGTCAGTGTTAATGTGTAGCTGTGGTAACAGTCAGGCTTTGGAACGTTCAGAAACGCTGCAAGCATAAACAAAGGACATGGGGATGGCAGAATGAAGGGAGTGAGATATTTGTCCAAATGTAAAAAGGACATCAGTGTCCACAATGCTCTCTTACATAAGGTTTACACAGCTTTACTTCAACAGTTCAGACACCAATAAAATGAACATTGATTGCCAATAATTGAAGGGTGCAAAGTACATTGTCTAAATCCTGGAAGAACAGATGTTATCTCATCTTCATTTGCTCTCAGACACAAACCGTCATTTTGGCATTCCATTACCATCTACCTATGCCACTGTTTAGAAATATAAGCAATTAAATGAGCAAAATGCAAATGATTATGCACTGTACGCATATTCCTTTGGGTCACATAAAAAACAAGGAGGGAGAATTCACTTCAGGTTTTCCCCAGGTGAGAATTTCAACATGAATATTTCAGTATGTGCATGCTTTTGCAGTGTTGTTCATGGACACAGTCTCCTTTCAATCCTCTCTCTCTCTCTCAGGATTTACATACACAATATTTGCATAACTAACATTATTTATGAACAAACCACAAACTAAATCGCAGTCATTTACATTTGTATTAATTGATCCATCCATCATTCAATCCATCCATAACTGCTTATCCTATGCAGGGTCATGGGCAAGCTGAAGCCTATCCCAACTGACTATGGGTGAGAGGCGGTGTACACCCTGGACAAGTTGCCAGGTCATCGCAGGGCTGACACACACAGAGACAAACAACCATTCACACTCAAATTCACACCAATGGTCAATAGCCCCAAGTGTAACTACATCATCACTTGTTTACTGCAATGCATTGCAGGGTTGGTAGTTGAGCGATATGATGGATGTCAGATTAATTTTACCTGAGAGTGATGTGAAAGGAGTGATTTTGCCATGCTCTATTGTGGAAGGCAATGAAATTGGTCATTTAAAGAGGTGGATAACATGTCGAGGATTTACAGCAGGAAAATCGGAATCCAAATTAAGTTTGGTGAGAAGGTAAGAGTCTAGCCCGAGTCTACCACATTGTACAACATCATCAAATCTCAGAATGTCTTATTTCTGAGGACCAGCTAAATTTTTTCAAGAAAACAAATCTATCTGAATATTAGGAATTGTATGTAGCCTCTCTGAAATTGGCTGTAATGTTTATAGTGTTCATGGTGAAGTTACATTAAGTCTAATATTGCTTTGTGATCCGGGGTCTGGATGAACAGCATCAAAACATTTATAAATGAGTGATTAGTTAAATAAAACTTGATATCAGGAAGCATTACAATAAATAAATAAATAAATATGGAAACCCACTGATCTACCATGTCATGTTCAGTGTAAATGCATTTTTTTCAGTAAATGCTGCTAGTGAGGTACACTGAACATTATACGTACCTGAAATAGAACCCTTTGTGGTTTGGGAGTTTTATTGGTCCGACAGACTCGTTTGGCTGCCGAGTGCTTCAGTATGTTGAGAGGTAAAGGCTGAAGAATCCTTCTTTGTTTTACTGGCTTTGGAATATCACTAGTTTCATATGATGAACAGTGTCGATTGTTATAATAATCTATAACCAAAGGCCAAACACTTTTCCATTTCAATTCAGTTTGAAGATTTTCATTGCCAATTAAACTTATCCAGTTCTTTCTTCTCTTCTTCTCAACTATCAGCTGATAAAAGCTCAAATCAGGTGTTCTCTTTGTTGTGGAGACACAGCAATTCACTTTAGGCATGGTTAAAACTGGTTCGACAGAACAATGGCAAAAGTAAACAGTACAGCAGAGCTGATCTCAGGTATCGCCCAGAATGCTTTGCAGTCAACAAGCGATGATGTAGTTATGGGTTAGGGTCATTTAGAGCCACCAATTAGTCTAACCTGCATGTCTTTGGGCTGTAGAGGAAACCCACACAGACATAGGTAGAACATCCAAACTCTATACAGAAAGGCCCCCATTGGCCACTGGGCCTGAACCCAGAACTTTCTTGCTGTGAGGCGACAGTGCTAAGCACTACACCACCATGCCACCCTGTGTTAATTGATATTTCTAGATAATTCCAGAGAACTCCAAATGAATGACCTAATGTCTATTTCATCCATGACAGAAAATAAGTCCAAATGGAGCAAAAACATTTCATGATCGGATTAATTCTGTTTTTGGGACTTGATTCATATCAGGCCATACTCAAATTTGTCTTTACCATGTGCAATGAATGTTTAATACCGAAATTGTGCACCTCAGTATTCAGACCTCAGATGTAACCATGGAGTTAAGTGCTATTCAGAAGTTGCATGAAAATTGTACATATTGAGTGGAGTTTTCCTTTACACAATATAAATATTCATTCAGCATTGTTGGCAAATATAATAATGAACCTTTTCAAGGCTTGCCTTTTTCTCATTCACACATCATATACTTGTGCATCTCAAACAATTAGAATATCATGAAAATGTTCAATATTTTTCATCAATTATTTAAGAAAGTGAAATTTAATATATTCTAAACTCATTGCATGTAAACTAAAATGTTTCAAGCATTTTTTTTTTATTTTTATTTTGATAATTTGGCCTACAGTAAAAAAAAAATCAATGTATGAGAGTATTTCATTTTGAATTTGAGTAAAACAGTATACATACTGTGCATCTCTCAGTCTAGTTCAGTACATGCAACCACAGTCATGGGGAAGACTGCTGACTTGACACTTTTCCAGGAAGCAATCATCAACACCCTCCACAAGGAGGGTAATCCACAGAAGGTAACTGACTGAAAAGACTGTCTGGAAAAAGTCCTCAAGCAACAGAGATGACTGCAGCCTTGAGAGGATTATAAAAAAAAAATGTTGATTCAAGAACTTGGGAGAGCTACACAAGGAGTGGACTGGTGTCAGTGCTTCAAGAGCCACCATGCACAAACATCTTCAGGAAAGGGGCTACAACTGTCGCTTCCCTAACACTAAGCCACCCCTTAACCACAGACATCATCAGAAACGTCTTACCTGGGTGCAGGAGAGAAAGAACTGGACTGTTGCTTAGTGGTCCAAAGTTGTCTTTTCAGATGAAAGTAAATTTTGCATTTAAGTTGTTAATCATGATGTAGAGTCTGGAGGAAGATTGAAAAGGCAGAGAATCCAAGGTGTTTGAAGTCCAGTGTAAAGTTTCCGCAGTCTGTGATGATTTTGGATGCCATGTCGTCTGCTGGTGTTGGTCCATTGTGTTTTATCAAGTCCAAAGTCAACACAGCCATCTACCAGGAGATTTTAGAGCACTTCATGCTTCCATGTGCTGACAAGCTTTATGGAGATACTGATTTCCTTTTCCAGCAGGACTTAGCACCTGCCACAGGGCAAAAACGATTACTAAATGGTTTGCTGACCATGATGTTACTGTGCTTGATTGGCCAGCCAACTTGCCTGACCTGAACCTCATAGAGAATATATGGGGTCTTGTCAAAAAGAAGAGGAGAAACACCCAATCCAAAAGTACAGATGAGCTGAAGGCCACTATTAAAGCAACCTGGGCTTCAATAACACCTCAGCAGTGCCACAGGTTGATTGCCTCCATACCACACCACATTGATGCAGTAATTCTTGGTAAAGGAGCCCCAGCCCTGTATTGAGTGTCTAAATGAACATACTTTTCAGAAGTTGAACATTTCTCTTTTGTAAATCATTTTTTTTTAATTGATCTTAGGAAATATTCTAATAATTTGTAATACTGGATTTCTGATTTTCATGAGCTATAAGCCATAATCATCAAAATTAAAACAAAAAAAAGACTTGGAATATTTCACTTTACATATAATGAATATGGAATATATGAAAGTTTACCTTTTTAATTAAATTACAAAAAAAACTTTTTGATGATATTCTAATTGTTTGAGCTGCACTAGTAAATGCTGACATAACTTTAAGACTTTAGTCATCAGCTCTAAATGGTCAGGATTAGCAAATTATGTCTAACAAGGCATTTAAATGACCTTCATAGAAATTTCTAGAGAATCCTAAAATGATATATGTTTCATTCAGGACTGGAAATAAATCCATAATGAATATAATCTAATGACCAAATAAATATATTCTTGGTGGTTAATTCATATAATTTGATAAAGTAAGGATTGATAGTCTTCCAAGACTTGCACCTAGAGCCCAGAGTTCAGTCAATTACCATAATGCACTAATTAATTTATGCTAATTTGATTTATGAGGGGAGCAGTGGTGGTTCAGTGGTTAAGTTTGAAGATTAAGAGTTTAAATCCCAGTACCATTAAACCGTCAGCATTGGGTACTTGAGCCAGTCCTTAAACTCTCAACTGCTCCAGGGCTACTGTGCTATGGCTGACCCTTTGTTCTGAACCCAGCTTCTTTCCAAGCTCTGATATCTGAAGAAATACTTTTGTTGTACAGATGTGTGAATGCAACATGTAAATAAATGTCAGGCCTCTTTGTTTTTCTTCCTTGTTGTATTTATGTAGATTTATTTTAGTCACAGATGAAGAAAACCTTAATTAATAGAGTAGTTCATTTTTGAGTTGACATTCAAGAAAAGAGTTAATTATGCTGTTAGCACTACTTATCAATGCTAACTCATGGGTCATGGGTTGCTAATGTCAAATAATGCATGAATATTATTTATGAATGGAACCTTAAGTGTTACAAAATTTTAACTAAATGAGAAAGTGAGATCAAGTGAAATCATTAAAGGAAAACCCACACTGAAATATTTGAAAAGTTATTTGTGTACTTGGTGTTGACTTGCTGTTTAATGTTAATGTTAATTAAATTCATGATTCCTAGAATAATGAATTAGTCTACTGTGGTTGTCTGCTGCTTTCATGTTACAGGAGGACATTCCTAGTGCCAGTTCAATGACTTTTAATAGGACAAGATTTTTTCAAGAAACAGAATGTATCATGGTCAGGTTCCACTCGTAAAAAGAAAAGAGCAAAAGCCTCTTTTTCTCACCTCACCATTTTCCAGAAAAGTTCAATATCATATTAATCAGAAATTCAACATAGAAATAGATTCAAGATTCAAGAAGTGTATTGTCATATGCATAGTAAAAACACAGAGGTTCAGACATCCATCCATCCATCATCTGTAGCTGCTTATTCTGTACAGGGTCGCAGGAGCCTCTCCCAGCTGACTATGGGCAAGAGACAGGGTACACCCTGGACAAGTCACCAGGTCATCACAGGGCTGACACAGAAATAAACAACCATTCACACCTACAGTCAATTTAGAGCCACCAATTAGCCTAACCTGGATGTCTTTGGACCCAGAGGAAACCCACACAGACACGAGGAAAACATGCAAACTCCACACAGAAAGGCCCTCATCAGCCTCTGGGCTCAAACCCAGGGCCTTCTTGCTGTGAGGCAGCAGTGGTAAACACTACACCACCGTGCCGTCCAAGATTCAGCTAATGCAATGAAATTCTTACTTTGTTGCTCTCCTTACACACAACAATAACACATACACTCAACAAACACATGACAAAAAGATGCACAAAAAAGTAGTAAAAGTAGTAAAATTAAATAGGTAAGAGAAGTGCCAAAAAAAACCCCAACAACAACAACAAAAAAATCTGAGCTCATTTGTAAGGTGACTGTGCTTTGTGCAAACAAGTAGCTGCAGTGGGGATGCTGGAGAATGGGGAGTGCAGTATTTAGTGTGTTTCATTGTTCAGGAGCCTGATAGCCTGTGGATAGAAGCTATAGTAGAAATAGTAGAAAACATGCAGCTATATAATGCAGTTGCTCTGAGTTATGGCAAAGAGTGATCTATAAAATGACAAGCACAGTATCAGAGACTGACAGCTGTAGTAGAATGAAAGTTGAAGCTTTAGATGTCTGACGAATGAAAGGACTAATGCACTTCCACATTGCGCTCTTCAGGTTGAGATGAAAGCAAGGCCTAAATAATTTTGGCACCATGATCAGCAGGTAGTCGAATGGCAGCATAGGTAATGTAGGATACCATTAACTAAGTTGAAAATAGACCAGGAAAGAAGAGGAAGGAGCTCATTAAAAAAATCAATCTTTTTGCAACTGAAGATCTCATTGCAAGTTTCAATGAAAGTTAAATTCAAGATTAGAATATAAAAATTAATATGCAAACCATTTGAGGTGGATTTTTTTCTTTAAAGCTTTCTTAATAAAGATTACTTCAAATGTGCATTGATATAAATGAGGGGGAAAAGCAGAAATTAAAAACAAGCGAGTAAATAAAAGAACATTGAATGGTACCCAGCCAAACTTCCTATTGTAACAACAGCTTTAATTCCTTAACTGAAAGCCATTAACAAGTAATTACAGAAAGATTATGGAAAAAGCCTGACTTAATAATAAAGCAAAACTAACAGATAAGAACACTGCTCTTTGCTCGATCAACAATGATCTGACGCCTCAACATGTTTTGTTTAATCCATTTCAATAAATTTTCTATTCAGCTTAATTACAATGATTCATGGTTATGAGTCCCAGTTGCTTTGTGCTGTCCAATCACAATGTTAGAAGACCCATCTTTTCAAGCCTTATCTTCATGAGCTTAAAGTCTCTGTTCCATGCAGTCTTCATATTCTCAATCCTTATTATTTGAACTCATTCCAAAATGTAAGTACATATCCATCAGTCCAGATGGGCTTGCCATAATAGATTACATTATAATTTCCCTGTGCATATTGATCACAATCATATAACAATATCCACATCAAACGACACCTCTTGGAAACCAGGCCTAGATATCAGATGTCTAAGAACATATTGGTTTAAAAACACTTCTTACCCCCCCTTTTTTTTTGAGAATTGTGCAATATGGAATTTCCCCCATGTCATTTTGCAAAGATCACATCAGCATTTCATCAGCAGGGGCCAATCTGCAGGCTGCGAGCTCCTTGCAATTGATTACTGAACTGCAGCAAACATATCAATGAGAAGAGATATGCCCTTGCCTTGGCAGTGCTTTGCCTCCAGATTAATACCTCGTGTCAATCTCTGATATAGATTACCTATTCAGACTGAATAATCCAAGAAAGTAAATGCATCATTCTCTCTCTTTCTGCTGGTGTGTGGGTGTGTGTTCAATGATGATTTTGGCAACTACATTTTTCCTTTTTTGGATGCTAAGTAACACTGTATAACAATTTGAAATGAAATTGCAGAATGCAGAAGGGAACTGTCAGGGCCTTCTAGGCCTTCAGAGAAGGCCCAAACATATCAGCATTTCGAATGTTATATTTAATTTATTTCATTCTTTAATTTCTTTCATAATTTAGTTTTAATTGTTCTCTTTGAATTCTAATTTGGCCTAATTTTCGATCAAATTTGCTTCAGAAATGAAAGGGTTACAGTCTTGAAAATATTAAAATCAAGTTATCCAATGAGATTTTTTTGTTTGTTTGTTTCCTGTTATTAGGCTGAGAAGAGTTTCGAGCTGGCTCACTCAATGGTTAAGACTTCATTGCCGGGACAGAAGGCCATGGCAGTGTATGTATAAGTAAGAAGTGACAGATGAATTAACCAATTGGATTTTGAGTTATAGTGGGAGGGCCTTCTCAAAGGCCAATGTGTGCTTAACCATGAGTTGGCACCATCAGCGCAGCAGTGAAGTCACCTTCATCAGTAAAGCATTCATCAGTAGTGTTAGCAAATGCGAATAAACCAGTCAAGCCAGTGCTATCAAGAACAAGTAGCACAGGCTAATGACTGAGAAACTAAGATTTCTGTCTCCAGACTCTTCTTCCACGCACATTCGCCACAGTATTTTTCTGTTCATACTTAAGTGTTCATTTCTTCATGAAATTTATTTAGTTATTTTTAAAATCAAAATTGACAACTACACACAATGGCGCCCTGCTACTAATCCCTTGCAAAATCCTTTGCCCTGTTGCCTTTTTGATGTGTCTGGCTAAGTTTTGGCTGAGCTGAAGTCCCAGCTCTAATAGTAATGGTTCGCCACTGGCAGAATGTATATTATGAACCCATTGGATGTCACTGTGTCTGAATTCTGGAAAACATCTGAAAATGGTGAAACATTAGTGTTATGAAAACATAAACATATTTTCATGAAAATGTGGAAATCATTGTTTTATTTCAGCTACTTTCTAACGTTGGTTTGGGTGTCGGCCCAGAAAGACCATGTTGGTTAAGAAGAAGAAGGAGAAAAAGAAGAGGAAGTCTCTATTTGTCACACGTCCACTCAAGCACAAACTTAAGCACATAATGAAATGTTTCCTCTGCATTTAACCCATCTGAAGCAGTGAACACACACATGCACACACAAGTGAGCAATGAGCACACACACATACTCAGAGCAATGGGCAGCTATGTGACAGCAAACAGGGAGCAGTTGGGGGTTAGGTGCCTTGATCAAGGGCACTTCAGCCCAACCTCAGGCCATGGTTGCCCCATGTTAACCTAATCGCATGTCTTTGGACTGTGGGGGAAACCAGAGCACCAGGAGGAAACCCACACAGACATGGGGAGATCATGCAAACTCCACACAGAAAAGTCCCCATCAGCTGCTGGGCTCAAACCCAAAATCTTGCTGTGATGCGACAGTGCTAACCACTACACCACCATGTCACCCACCAAAGAAGCCAGTTGGTTGGTTGGTTGGTTGGTAGGTATGTGCTTGAAAGTTTGTGAACCCCTTAGAATTTTCTATATTACATATATACAGGCTAAAACCTTGCTATACCTAAGTGTGATTTTTCTCACACAATGAATGTTATGATTTGATCAAGTTGTTAGATAGCTACAGTCAAAATGTCATCACATCATTATAATCAAAACAGAAAAGAATGTTTACACACACAGATGACAGGAGACAAGGTTTTAAATTAGTTAAATGTCCTAATAAAAAGAAATGACACTGACTGGATAAATCAGTGAACCAGATGAATCAGTTAAGTGCAGAAACGTCAGTCAGGATCATGTTTAAATTCTGCGAGTGACTTTAACCTCAGGTGATGGTACAGAGACTGATAAAGACTGGATAAAGTTGATAATCAAAGTGAGACCTCATTTCCCATCATGAACTTATCATGCTTTATAATTAAGCACTTATGTAGTTTTTCCACAAGTCAAAGTCCGTCCTGTGCCAAGACCTGATCTTCCCAGGCAATCTCTGATCCCTATTCCAGTACTAACCAGGCACCAATTTCCATTTCTATAGCCCTCGGCCTCTCGTCTGTTACATAGTTAGGGTTACTGGGGAGGTTCTATGGTAACCATGAGAGTTTGACTCCCTACTTGAATCTTGATTGCAGCAAGCCTTGCCAGTAGGTGCCATTTTTATGAAGGTCTTTGGTATGACCCAACCACGAGAAGAATGTAAGTATACACACACACACACACACACACACACACACACTGGCCACTTTATTAGGGACACCCATCACCCTGCTGTTTTATGCAGTTCTCTAATCAGCCAATCCCTTGACAGCAGCACAGTGCATGAAATCATGCAGATACAAATCAAAAGCTTCAGTTAATGTTCATTTCAAATGTCAGAATGGGAAAAATTGTGATCTCAAAGTGTGACTTTCACTGTGGTATAGTGCCAGATGGTCTGGTTTGAGTATTTCAGAAATTACTTATCTCCTGGGGTTTTCACACACAACAGTCTCTCAAGTTTACACAAAATGGTGCAAAAAACAAAAACAAGCAAAAAAAATTGAGTGAGTGACAATTCTGTGCGTGAAAACAAATGCCTTGTTGATAAGAGAGGTCAGATGAAAACAGCCAGATTGTTTTGAGCTGCCAGGAAGGATATAGTAAGTCATAGTAACTCTTTACAACCGTGGTGAGTAGAAAAGCATCTCAGCATGCAACAGCAGAAGACTACTCATGCAACCAAGAACAGGAACCTCAGACTCAAGAACAAGTTCCCCTGTTAAAGTGGCCAATGAGTGTATAAACTTCAGAACTAAATATAGAATAAAATATCAAAAATTGACCTTGTGAATGGTTTTCCCAGGCTGCTACACATAAACTTAGTATGTATCCTAACATACAGACATCTTTGTCTAGGAAATGATGTATTATCAAAAGCAGCATTTTGTTTGATTGTTTGTTCAATAGATCAACCAAGTACCAAGGCCTGAATGTATCTTTATTTATTTGCTTACATAAAGACAAAACCAAAAATACAAGCAAGTGCACGAAGGAGAATGCTAGATCATACCTTGACCCTTGAGATGGAAAATCTTTGTAATGAGTTGTTTTATGCCTTTCCTTCTTTTGTTCTTTCAGAATTGGAACTTTATTTAATTGAAGCACTAATCAAATTTCCATCATTTCAGTACAGGCAATGATGCTGAATAGATGATCTCGCTACAGCTCACTGTGTGAGATCCACTGGTGCTGCCACTTCCAATGAACACCTAACATTTTTTTCCTTTTTAATCTGTAAACACAACTAATCTCTCTCCAGGCTGTTACCTCACACTTTTATTTTTGACTATTTATAGTGCCCTCCATGTGCTCCTCAGAGGAAAGTCTCAGTTTGAAAAGTTTGTGCCGTCCCAGAAGAACCATGTGCTGCTGGGTGTGTCAGAAGCATCTGTTTCTTTTTAGGGATAAATAAACTATTGTTATGAGAATGTGATTCATCCCAGCTGAAATATTTGCATATACTAAACTCATGCGCAATAGCTCCAGAACACACAATAACTGGTGTGCATTTTTATTAGACTGATTTTTGTTTGTTTCTTTGTTTTTTTTGTTTGTTTGTTTCTTACTGCAAACACAATGAACATCTGATTGATGAGGCATGAATATCTAAATCACCTAAATCTTAACAGGTATGTCATTAACCTTTAAGTGGATGCAAATGGATTTTAGAGGATACTTATTAATAACACTTTTTCAGTTCTGATGCTAATTTTTATTTATTAGTTAAACTTTTATCAGCACAACACAACTGAATACACAACCCCCAGTGTGTATTCAATCCATTAGCTCGGATTAAAGTATATCCTTAACTTCCATCTAATATCCTAGGTTTTGCCTTCGGGCTTCTGTGTTTTCATTTGCATGCTTATAGAATATAAAGTTAAATTAAGAAAGTTTAAACCGTGTTTTTTGTTCAGGTCAAAATGATTGACATTTAAAAAGTTTACTCAAATCATCCTTCATGGGCAGCACTGTTCGAACTACGGGGGGACTCGGGGGATCCCAGACCCCCTGAAACAGACATGAGATCCCCCGAAAACATGAT
>JAPEKL010000027.1:13579484-13590818 GCA_028877455.1 Bagre pinnimaculatus | reverse complement strand
GAGGAAACCCACGCGGACACGGGGAGAACATGCAAACTCCACACAGAAAGGCCCTCGCTGGCCACGGGGCTCGAACCGGGACCTTCTTGCTGTGAGGCGACAGCGCTAACCACTACACCACCGTGCCGCCCAAAATCTCTCTTTACAACCGAAAAATATAAAAGCATCCCAGAATGCACAACACATCAAACCTTGAGGCAAATGAATGACAAACGTGGAACACCACATCTGGCTCCACTCCTGTCAGCCAAGAACAGGAATTTGAGGCTGGAGTGCTCATAGTCAACTGTTACTTTTGTTTGGTTTGTTTGTCAAAGCTAGTTTTTGGAAAAGTTAAAAAAATGTTTTTTGTCATTTTGCACTTTTCTTATCTTCCCATTGTTTAAGCTTGCAAATTGTATTTTTATTATCTGTGTTTGAGACTTCATATTGTGGCAGTAGAGGTGTGGGTGAGTGTCAGCTGTGGGGGGCAAGGAGTCAGGTAGCAGGTAACACATCATGAGTTTCACCTGTGTTTGATTAATGTCAATCTATTTATGTATGTCTTTGTGTTCTTTCAGGAGTAACCAGAGAGAGAGAGAGAGAGAGAGATGAGCCATCCAATGCCATGTGTGTGTATGCATGCACAGAGCTGCTGGAAGGAACTTTGTCCTGGGTCCAGTGCCACCATGTGGCTTCATTGGAGAAGGTGGTGTGGATGGCAGAAGTCCATCTGGTGGCATTTCCAGGAGCAGGTGCCACTATCCCTTCTCTCTCTCATGCTGTCTCTCTCTCATACTCCCTTTGTGGCTCATCACCTCTCCCCTGTTCCTGCTCTGTAGAAGCAAGGGCCAATTCCCCCAAAGCCTGGTACCTGAACCTGTGTCCCTCACCATTTTCCCTCACACACTTGTGTCTCCATGCCAATGCTGCCACTAACTCCCTCTCTCTCCACAGCTGGAACTGTCCATGCTCACCAACACTACTACAAAGCCCATGCAGATCTGCAGGCACAGTGGGAAAGCCAGGCATTTCCTGGATGAGCATCCCCTTAAGGAGTTAAGGATTCTGAACAGCATTCCTGACAAGCCTTGGGCTTTCCCCAATCAAGCAGGAGCATACAGAGTCATAGTGAGTATTGAAGGGGGTACATATCAGGTCTTGGAAGACACAGGTGGTAATCAGACCACAGTTCATCAAAGCCAGATTCAATGTGGGCTTTGGGAAATGCACAATTGGTGAAGGTGAGGTGTGTACATGGGGATATTCGCAAATATCTGCTGGTGCCTATCACTATCCAATTCAGCAGTGTAAAATATAGTGTGGAAGTGGTGGTTAGTTCTCAGCTCACCCATCTACTGATTTTGGGAACCAATTGGGCGGCATTTAAAGCCTTAGTAAAACACTTATTTGTGGACAGGTCCTGGTGTTGCAAAACTTGGGGATTGCATTGCAGTGTTATCTGGTGAAGCAGTCCCAGGGCTGTCTGCATCGGCTCTGTGTCAGGGGGACATGGAAGATGCGGAAGACTCTGCCCCTCCACTCTCCGCAGGGATTTCCCATTGGAGAAGTCAAAAGTCAAAACTCTGAGGCATGCTTTTGACCAGATGAGAGCAATCAGTGGTCAACACCTCCAGCCTAACATTGCACTCTCTTACTCTTTTTTTTTTCTATTATTAAGATAGGCTATATTGAGTGATGCAGGACACTCACACAGGAGAGGAAACAGCCCAGTTTCTGATTCCAAAGAAATGTTGAGAACTTTTATTCCATGCAGCTCATCATAATCCCATGGCAGGGCATTAAGGTTAGGACAAAACACTGAACTGGATCATGGTCAGGCATTCATGGCAATGTTTGCAGGTGGTGCACAGCATGTCATGAATGTCAGCTAGTGAATCCACCAGTCAGTCCAAAAGTGCCATTGCACCCTTTACCACTGATCAAGATCCCTTTCAAAAGAATTGGTATGGAGCTTGTTGGGCTATTAGATTGATCTGCATGAGGGTATAACTTTGTGTGAGTCTTTGTGGATTATGCAACATGATACCCATAAGCAGTGCCTCTATGCAACATTTCTGCATGTATTGTTGTGGAAGCACTCTTCTGCACTATCAAGGCACAACGTTCATGTCATGCACACTTTGTGAACTGTATGAATTACTGGGGATTAAATTGATTCATCCCACTGTTTATCATCTACAAATGGATGGGCTGGTTAAACAATTTAACATTTAAAAACATGATTTGGAAGTACATTCATAGGGATGCTAAAAAATTGGGACAAATGTCTCAAGCACCCTTTATTTGCAGCATGAGAGGTCTCACAAGACTCCATGGGGTCCTTCTCATTTGGATTATTGCATAGTCACAAACTTTGTGCTATCCTTGACATCATCAGGGAAAATTAGGAGGAGGGACCTTTTAATAATAAAAACAAAATTCAGTACAATTCTTGACCTGCAAGCAAAACTCCACACATTGAATCATCTAACCCAGGAGAGTCTGGTTCAGGTGTAAAAATGTAACTCCCGACTGTATAATGGGGCACAAAATTGTGGTTCAGGATGAACTCAAGGCTATGTTTGACATGGGAGTAACTGAGGAGTCGCACAATGATTGGAGCAGCCTGGTGGGTTTGTTTCACAAAACCAGTGGGTTGTTTTTTTTTCTGTGTAGACTTTAGAAAACTCATCATAGTGTCTACATTTGACCCATATCCAATGCCTTGCATTGATGAACTGCCTGATTGGTTACATGTGACTTGCTTTTATTCAACACTTGACTTAATTAAGGGATATTGGCAGATATCCTTGAGCCCATTATCCCAAGAAAAAAATTGCCTTTTCCACTCCTTTTGGTTACACTAATTTGTCACCTTTTCATTTGGATTGTTTGGAGCCTCAGCAATGTTTCAATGACTCATGAACAGAATCCCCCATCCACACAGTGCATATGCTACTGCCTATTTAGATGACATCATTTATAGTAAAGATTGGCAGCAGCATTTACAAAATCTGTGGGCTGTCCTGAGATCCTTGAGGTGTGTGAAATTGGGTGGAGATTTGCAATTGAGCAGGTGGAAGTATGGTATCTGGGCTTCCACTTGGGTCATGGGCAGGTGCATCCCCAAATTGACAAGACTGCAGCAATTGAGGCCTACCTGAGACCCAAGACCAAAAAGGGGGTAAGGCAGTTCCTGGGGCTGTATGGCTATTACAGAAGGTTTGTATGTCATTTTTTGGACGTCATCACCTGCTGACTGACTCCACTAAAAAGGGTGCACCAGATCCAGTCCAGTGGATGGAGCCATGTGAACAGGCTTTTGCCCAGGACAAAGCAGTTTTGTGTGGGGGCCCATTATTGCATTCTCCTGATTTTTCTCTCCCTTTTTTCTTACAGACTGATGTGTTGGACAGAGGGCTGGGGCCATTTTGTTCCTGATAGTGGAAAGGGAGGAGCACCCCATGCTGTACATCAGCCACAAGCTCTCAGTGCAAGAGACAAAGTACAAAATGACTGAGAAGGAGTGTCTGACCATCAAATGAGCAGTCCTCCCTCTCCAATAGTATGGTACCTACTGGGATGTCCTTTCACTCTCTGTTTTGACCACGCCCCACTCCATTGACTCCATTGCATGAAGAATGCCAATGCACTGATCACTTGATGGTATCTAGCTTTTCAACCCTTTAAGTTTGAGGTGGTCCACAGGCTGGGGATACAAATAGTGGTGTCAGATTACCTCTCCCACCAGGGAGTGGAGTCAGTTGCAGGCTGGATGGGTTCCCAGCCTGAGTCAGGCAGTGAGGGCATGTGGCAGCAGGAGTGTTGTCAAGCATCAACAGTGGTCGGTGAGTATTCAGGTAGATCCAGCAGGTAAAGTCATAAAATTTACCTGTGTTTTGATTACTGGCAATCTATTTACAGTATGTGTGTCTTGTGTGTTCTTTCTGAAGAAGCCAGTAACCAGAGAGAGAGACCGATGAGCTGAGCCCTCCAATACTGTGTGTGTGCATATGTATGTGCATGTACAGAGAAGAGTGAAGTAACTGAAGAGTGAAATTATAGGAAATATAAAATGCACCTTGAGTTGTCAAACCTGTCTCCCATTTCCTCATTTCCCAGGAGCCATAGTCTGTTACACACACATTCCCAAAGTGTATTCCAAGTATATGTTCTTTAAAAGTAGACGACCTTTCGATTTTATAAAATCAGTGAAATGTAATTCCGTCTGATAATTGGTCATTGTGATGTATGTTTATTTCTGTAATATATTTAAAAAAAAAAAACAAGGCCGTTCTGTGGCTGGGAAGTCATTTAATTTGAGGGGATTCACTAGAAAATAATGTGCATGAAATTGCTCGCTTCATGCAGTCAAGCAGACAGAGGAAGTCCATGTTTGCATGCACATGCTTACCTTCTTCTTCATCTTTTGGGTTTTATGGCAGCTGGCATACAGTGTTGCATAACTGCCATCTACAGGTTTACCTTGTCCATGCACTGATCGTTACATTATTCTGTTGCTAAATGAACAGCTGATCACACCGAGGTGCTCGCTGACAGCCGATATTTATTAGCTTGGTCCTGCATTTCCTTTCCTTTGCAACATAGCGTCTTTTCTTCTCACTTTTCATTATTGTAGTCAATCTTTCACATTTCATTCTCACACTCACGTGCTCCATTGTTCTATCCTGTTTCTAATCCCACAATGCCTTGCACAAACAAAGAAAACTCACCACATGATGCAGGACATAGTATCTTGTATAGCATCATGGTGAAGCAAGAAAAAATATCAGGGAACTTGGAAGTCTCTGATTCGAATTCAGTAGCTTTTGGTCCACTAAACAAAAATAACTGGGTGTCAGGGAAAATTCTTTGTACAACCTAAACTTGAAAAATCTTAAAGGCAGTCTACCTTTAATTAAATGAGGAATGTGTGATGTTAAATAGATTGTCTGTCTTTTTTTTGATCTAGCAATGTATTTGTTTGTCCTTAGCTATTTTTGAATTTGTGATCAGAGCAGTATCCTTTTTCAAAAACAAATCATATTTAGCAGCCAGGAAAATAGTTTGGATATTCAAGCAATATCTGAAATATATTCAAGCACATATGAAAATCCTAATTTTGAGAAAGTAAACGTAATGTTGTTTTTACCTCCCTACACTCACAGACTGAGTTCTTCATAGAGTGCTTTTGTTGAAGTTTATAATTAAGTGCCATAGTGAAGTATTTCAGTGGGACCCATTAGGAAAACAGGGTAATGTAACAAGAAAAGGAAAGTATGAAAATTTGGCATCTGGGATTGTAGTGTCTTAATATTTCAAACTCATAATCTGACAAATATCATACATTTTGTTTCCATTATTATTTTTTTCAAGAATGTGGGATGTTCAGAATATAAAACCTACATGTATTATAAACTTTGACAAAACATGCCACAGTGCTGTACAATGATACATTTGTGTGGTGGTTTGAGAAAATCCTTCACTTGGTCAAATTTGGATGACTTCTATTACATCCAGGTCACTTTTTTTTTAAATCGTTGTTCACTGCTGTCTCTACAGTGTCACTGAAGGATAATTTTATCCCTTTCATACAGAGTGGCCAACCAGGATTATAATTATGTTGATTTGTGTTTGAAAGGGTTTAACCCACATTTTCCAACTCAGCTTTGTGACCCACCTCTTGAAATAGGATGGACAAGGGTCAATTTCAATGTGAACTGAACAACCTGGGTCACTAACAAAGGGTGGGACTAATGAATCTCATGCAAATGGTGATACACAGCGCTTTCAGTTCTTTATCCCTTTAATCAGGAAATTTGAAAAGGACATTTAGATATGTTAATGCATTCCTGCACAATTTTGGTGAAATTTTGGTACTGTTTGTCTTTTTAAAGTTGAGATGTCAAAGCATGTTATCGACAGAAAAACCCAATTCTGGTAAATACACGATACTGTACATTAATCTTTTGTCATACATGGTTGAATTCAGACACAGCGACATCCTACAGGTTTTCCCAGACCATCATGCATTTGTCTATAGCAATTATTACATCAACAGCATTTCATAAACCTATACTAATTAAAAAACACTGCAATGCAGAAAATAAAACTTCATCACTGTACCTCAAGGGGTGAAGCACAGCAACACGAGTTAGCTCCTTATCTAAATTACTTCATTTGCCATTACGACGGTTACACACAACTCAAATGGCACAAATAGGCAATTAGCCCCCTTGTAAATGGATGCCAAAATAATCATAAGTTCAATAGCTGAGCATCCCACAGCTCTAGCTTCTGGCATGCTACCTCAAAGTAATCAGAAAGTTAATATGCAACTGCGAGTAATGACCTTGTTTAAATGGACCTGGCACCTCTTGGCAAGCCTGGCATGCACTTCAGAGCTTCAAATGATCCAGAGTGAAACTTCATTTTGGGGGGGATCTACTGAAATGCTTGAATATTACTTGGCACAAATTAAATATTCACATTCAGCAGACAGTGGTCTTGTTGCTGTTGTATTTCTTCTTCTTCTTCTTCTTCTTCTTCTTCCTCTTCTTCTTCTTATTATTATTAGTAGTAGTATTGATGAATCATTTGGAGGGACAAATGATTTTCAATTAATATTGAAACCAATCGTATCCAAAACTTAAAGGAAAGACAATGCAAGAGTGAGTCATTTTGTTAAATTTTGTCATACAAATTCAACTGTGAGAAAAGCCTTGACCCATGGCCCTACAATTGTGCTGTACAAATTCTTAAGAATTTGCAACCATAAAACCATGGTGATGTCATAATTAAGGAATAATACAAGATGAATTGTGCTGTTAAATAGGGCATGTAGTGTGGTGTGATATGGCTCAAAGCAAAGTGAAAATTTGACCCAAATTTATTCTGCTAATGCTGCAGCGATTTGCCAACATTTATATATATTTTTTATTTATTTATGAAAAGCACATTCTGCTCTTTGACTGTTCATATATTAATGTGGAATATATATGAGACAAGTTAATTCCTATTAATATAAATATGCAGGTGATTATTGGAAATATAGCACATGCGGATTGGTTGAGAAATTGGGACCATTTCTCGATAATCACCTCAACCGACTCAGCAAAATAGCAGCCAATTGCTTTATCACCATAAGTGAAGAAGAATTACAAATGATGCAAGAAAATGCTGCTCCTAAAAGCACTAAAGATGTTACAAAGTTTGGTCTAAAACTATTCAAATGTAAGGTGGAATTGTGATTTATTTTACCCATTTCAAAACAAAGTATTTTATGTGAGTCAGCATAGATAAGTGACACAAGCTTGTGCTGTGCCTTATTTATTTATTTATTTATTTATTTATTATAATCACTTGTGTTTCCATCCATCCATCCATTATCTGTAACCACTTATCCGGTGCAGGGTTATAGGCAAGCTGGAGCCCATCCCAGCTGACTAGGGGTGAGAGGTGGGGTACACCCTGGACAAGTCACCAGGTCATACACATAGAGACAAACAACCATTCACACCTATGGTCGATTTAGAGCCACTAATTAGCCTAACCTGCATGTCTTTGGACTGTAGGGGAAACTGGAGCACCCAGAGGAAACCCACGCCGACATGGGGAGAACATGCAAACTCCATACAGAAAGGCCCCCATCAGCCACTGGGCTCGAACCCAGAAAGTTCTTCTAGTGAGGCTATCTACTACACCACCATGCCACCCAACTTGTGTATTTATACTGTAGAGTAAACTTTTTAGTTTAAATGAGAAGCGTTATGTTTGGAGAAAGGAAAACACTGCATTTCAGCATAAGAACCTGTAGAGTAAATTTTAGTGTCATATTGTTCTGTAATTTTTCCTTTTCTCTGAGCATTGCCTCTTCAAGGACAAAGGACAGAACATTTTGCACTGAAACATTTTTCATCTTATCATGTTGTACATAGAAGACGTACATAGCAGATGTTCATACAAGACAGTGATTAGAGATGATCCAATCGACTCTGGAGCTGATCACACTCCTGGTGCATGATCAGGGCATGCAATTGCAATGATGGAATATCTCCTTTTTATCTAGTAAAGAGTATATGTAGATTGGAGAACAAAGGAACAGTGTGAGGGGTGTGTTGAACCCTCATCACTTGTCCATTTCTGCAATAAACCTTCCTTCTCTTGCAAAAAGGATTAGATTGGTGTTGGTATTTGTCATTTTTCCACGACAATACTAAAACAATTATCTGCCTCAGGCTCAGTGTATATCAGTAAATGATCACTTCTACTTGCTTATTATTCACCGATATTTAATTTCAGCTTCAGCGAATAATTGTTACTTATCACTTACATTATAGCAGCTACAAGTGCTTATTCCCTCAGCAACCTCTCCTGTATTATCTATCTTTATGCATTTAATATAAATATTATGAAATAAACATGTCCTTACAGAAATTTTCTTTGCTAACCATGATTTTTTATCTGTTTACTAGCCTTAGATTTTGTGTAGCATCCTATATGCAAGTCCCTGTGAATGAGCCGTTACTTCAGAAACAATGATGTATTAAAACGAGCCCATTATTATAAATCTGCCATTTACTTTCTAGATGGAACTGCTATTAGAGGTGTGCTGCTACAGATCAGCCATGCCTTCTAATTGAAAATTCAACCACTGTAGTATAAATGAGAACATTTAGCTCATACGACACATTATGTCTGCACACTGCATAAGATATGAATAATTAGACCTTTCTGTGTCAGGCTTGGACCAGATTACCAGAGACATACACAGATTAAAAATAATGAGAGTGAAAGCACTGGATATTAAAGGGCAAAACATGCCAAGAGAAATGGTCCAAACCATTAGTAGAATATCAATAAGGCATTTGAACAAAAATGGGTTAAACAGAGACATTAATTGATCATTCATTCATTCATTCATTCATTCATTCTTAATTCATCTTGAGTTATGGTGGACCTAGTGCCTAACTGTGGTTAACTGGGTGTGAGGTGGGAATACAACCTGGATGGGAAACAAAAAGGCTTAATCAGAAAAGGAAGCGAACACAAGGAGTGTATGATTCTGGGAATTGGACTTCCTGGAGAATAAATGGAGCTGATTATTTAGAAGGTAAACTTCAGGAGGTGCAGCACAAAACATAATTAGTTATTGTCAATGCATTTACATTTACAACATTTAGCAGACACCATTATCCATAATGACTCACAGGAATTGCTTTATTGTCTTCATCAATAATAAACATGTTTATGCTAGCTCACTAGGTCTGGGACTAAGTATAACATCAAGGCAAAAACCTGGGACTGTGGTGCAGGTGCAAGGTGTCATAAGTGCCTTAAGGTAGCAATGGCCCATTTTGGGCATGAGTAAGTGTAGCAATGTTGTAATGTTGGAGAACTTGGGGATGTTGAAAACAAGTCTTACACCTGCTTTCTGAATCAGTTGCCAAGGTGGGATGACAGGCACTGGGAGGCCTGCAACTTGCAGTCATCCAGTCTCAATATGACAAGGGACTGATCAAGCACCTGACTGGCCTCCATGGATGGAAATGGCCAGACCTTTCTGATATCATAAAGGAGAAACCTACATAACAGACAGTTTAGCAACATGAGGTTAAAAATAAATTAAAAATAAATAAATAAATAAATAAATAAATAGATAGCTGATTGTCTAGATCCATCCTAAGGCTATGTCACTGTCAGTTGATGTGATCTGAGAGTTGTCCAGAAATATTACAAGATCTTTACATGGGGATGTAACTTCATGGACATACAGCATCTCAGTCTAGCTTGAATGTATTTTTAGCTGATGAGCTGCCATTCATGACAAGCTGTCTGCCAGACCTGCAGAGATGCATGCAGACACTGTAGTGTCTGAGGGAAGAAAGGAGATGATGAGTTGAGTGTCATCAGCATAGCAGTGGTAGAAAATTGATGTGAGGACAGAAGCTTACTGAGAGAGCAGTTAGAGTATAAGGAGAGAACAAAACCAGACTCAGCATTTAGCCTTGTGAGACACCAGTGTAGAATTTGCAGATTGGAGAAGTGAATCTGTTAGTTAAACATGTACAATTTTTTGTCATATAAATATACACTGCCTGGCCAAAAAAAAAAAAAAGTTGCACAATAAAATATTTAGCAAGACTGCCTTTAGCTCTGATTGTTTCAACAACCTTATGCAATGTCAGAACATTTATTTCCCTCCAGAATTGCATTAATTTTTTTGCCGAGATCTTGTCTTAATGATGGGAAAGGTAACCAACTCTGTAAAGCCTTCTCCAGCACATCCCAGAGACTTTCAATAGGTTGAATTCAGTCATGTGACTTTTGCTTGTGAGTTGACTTCCAGTGAATGAAGTGGTGGTCAGGCAAACCAATTTGGCCACAGTTATGCAAAAAGCTATTGAAACCATCTCCAACTATTTTTGGAGTTTAGAGTCTGATGCACAGTCAAGATACCTTCAGAAAGTTGCTCTTTGCAGTGGGATAGATTCTCACATGTTACTGAAGAAGGATTTTTTTTCCTATGAGTTGGCAAATTATCCATCCACTGAAATCCTGACCTCTCAAACTGTCTAGTGCTGCAGACATTGTTCTACATGGACAAATAGATGAAAGCCTGGAAGAGCATGGATGCATACAACTTCTTACATGTGACTGGGTGAAATATTTGGGGATCAGGACACTACACAATAAATCTTGTATCATTTATGCCCAGGCAAGTAGGTGCAGTTGTGGTCAGAAGTTTAAATACAGTGATATGAATGTCATGTTGGATATGAATGTCATGACAATATTTGGGCTTTCAGTAATTTCTTTGAATTGTTCTTTTTCTGTGGCAGAATGTACAGCATAACATCTTTAATTAGCAAAGAAAAGAAAAAGTAAAAACACTAGAATTTGGTGCACAAGTTTTAATTTTCTTTGGGTTTTCTGAAATCAACACAAGGTCAAATTTATACACACAGGGTTAAAAATATACATACAGCACACCTAATATTTGGGTAAAATGTCTCTTCACAAGATTCACCTTGATCAAACATTTTTGTTTACCATGAACAAGCTTCTGGCAGAATTCTCGTTGGATATTTCATGACTCTTCATGGTAGAATTGGTAGAATTCAATTATTTATTTATTTATTTTTATTTTATTTTTTTCTTGGCATGGACTCGACTTATAAGGTCCATAGATTTTCAATAGGGTTGAAGTCAGGACTTGTTTTAAGTTTAATGTTAGCCTGCTTTATCCTCCATAACCAGCTCTGATGCATGTTTAGGTTCATTGTCCTGTTGTAACTCCCAAGTCCCAAGTCATGTTCAAGTTTCTGATGGTTTATGCTGAAGAATTCTGAG
>JAPEKL010000027.1:12677448-12689267 GCA_028877455.1 Bagre pinnimaculatus | reverse complement strand
GACCTGCCACGCCTACTTAGATCAAAAGGTGCAGGCTATCTGCTGGTACCTTGTATAGTGAAGGCTACATCAGGGGGCAGAACCTCTTCTTACAAAGCCCCACAGTTATGGAACAGCCTTCCAAGTAGTGTTCAGGAATCAGACACAGTCTTAGCATTTAAGTCTAGGCTGAAAACATATCTGTTTAGTCAAGCTTTTTGTTAATAGTGTTTATGAGAGAAAGGAGTAGATCTGGAGAGTCCTCAGTCATAGAGTGTTTTGGTAAACTGGGATGTATGGATGCTGTCAGTCTCCCACTCGCTTGCTCACTTGAGCTTGTTGATGGTGTAGTGACTGCTGCTTACTGTATGTCCCGGGGTGCCCTCATGCCTGTGTTACCTTCTGGCTCTCTCCTTTTAGTTATGCTGTCATAGTTAGCTTTCCCAGAGTCCCTGCTTGCACTCAGCGCAAAATGTATACTGTTCTAACTCATCAGGTGACATTGGGCATACCTAACAACCTGAGTTTTCTCTCTCTTTCTCTCTCCCCCTCCCCCTGTCTGTCCCTCTGAGTTACATGTCAATCCTGAGATTGAGATGCTGACCTCCTCTGCTCTTCAGACCTGCCTGATCCATCCTGATGCCCTACGTCTGGTTGGAGTCTTATCACATCTCTCCTGTGGAGAACGGCCCCATATCTACAGTTGAAAGTCACACTTGGAAGATGCTCTGGACACTTACAGTAATGCTTTTATGGCTGAGGACTACAGTTGACTTGCTAACTGTAGGACTGCAGTTGTAATGAACAGTTTTGCACTCACGTTTCCATCAATGAAGAGTTATAACATCAACGAAACTGAATTCATGTTAAAACTGTTAATGTTATAATCATGTTGTCTGCTATCACCCAAAAGATGATGGGTTCCCTTTTGAGTCTGGTTCCTCTGGAGGTTTCTTTCTCTTGTCGTCTAAGGGAGTTTTTTCTCCCCACCGTCACCACAGGCTTGCTCACTGGGGATAGATTAGGGATAAAATTAGCTCATGTTTAAAGTCATTTAAATTCTGTAAAGCTGCTTTGCAACAATGTCTATTGTTAAAAGTGCTATAAAAATAAAATTGACTTGACTTGAAGCTTGACAAGGAAAGAACGAGGGAGGTTGTAGACAAGACGAGCTGCAGCACTCTGGATGAGCTGAAGGGGTCTGATGGCAGAAGTTGGAAGACCAGCAAGGAGAGAGTTGCAGGAGTCCAAGCAGGAGAGGATCATTGCTTGGACCAGGAGCTGAGTAAAGTGTTAAGAAAAGGGCAGATCCTTTGGATGTTGTCAAGGAGGAATATACACATCTGGGTCACTGCAGCAGTGTCCACTGAGGAAGAGAGTTTGTCATCAAACGCAACCCCTTGGTTCTTTGCACTGGGTGAAGATGACCCAGAGATGTCCTCCAGGGAGATTATGATGTCCAGGGAATGTAGATTACCTCTGTCTTGCCTTGATTGAGCTTCAGGTGATGGTTTGTCCAGAGAGAAAAGAAGAATAGATACTGATGGAATGACTGTTTATAGCTGCTATGATATGACAAGTGCAACTAATTACATCTGTGGTAATTAATTAAGCATCACTATAATGTAATCCAGTATTCAGTATGCAGTCATTCTTTAATTAACCCAAAAAAGTCATCATTGGCAAATTTGCTGCAGTATAAAATGAATAAAACACTATCTATCTATCTATCTATCTATACAGAAAAAAAACACATGAATTTCCCATGTATTTCACGTGATCACGTTACCACGTGGTAACGTGGTATACATGGTATCAGATTTTGTAACATGTGTTACCATGTAGAGCACATGTGTAAAACATGTTACCACATGTGTAAAACATTCCCACATGTGATTCACATAAAATTGGGCCAAAACCACGTTTCCCATGTGCAAAACACATTTTCCATATATTTCACATCCGATAAATCACATGTTAAAGCCACATGTGCACAAGTCACATGTGATCACATGTGAAAAATCACATGTGAAGTTCATGTGGTTTTTCTGTAAGGGTATCTATTAATAAATATATTGGTGGTAACATTAACTCTGCTTCACAGTAACTCTGCATCACACCAACACATTGTTTAACAGCATGCCTTGTTGTGTTTTAGGCCTTATGTAAGAGCCACTGATAAAGAAAAACATATTGTCATTAATATGTGTTTTTCTTAATCTGTTTTGAGATACAACCCCACCCTGACTCTCACATATCACATATATACGCATTCAACTGAGATAGGATTGCCCCAGAATTATCAAGAAAATGGTTTACTTTGTATATTTCCTGCATTATATGAGATCTGGCCATGGAAATCATATCAGATCTGTTTTCCTGTACCCTTAACAATGATAACACTCTTCTGAACTGAGCCACATCATCTAGAGAAAAAAAAAAGACATATAATCTGGGAGGAAAAAAGGACACAAAAGTGACAGAGCTCTCCAAAGTCCAGGGTAGATGTACTGTATGACTCCAGGCTCTTGAATTGATGGGTCACAGTTGTGCATTCATCACTTGCCCTCTGTGCTCACTATAGAGAACCTATTGGGATCGACTGATGTTCAGGTCAGCACTTCTGAAGGGCCGGATGGAGCGATCCATCAGGCCACGGCTCCTCCGTTCTCGACGAGTTATGACCATGCGGCACATTGTTTCAGTCCGAGAGGGAATCAGTATCCATTGAGGGCTGTAGCATAGCTTGGTGATATGTTCATAAAAGGAGCAAATGGCTTGTCTCACTTTCTGACCCTGTGTAGGAGTTATTGGTTCAAAAGCTGGCAAGAGAAAGAGAAAAACAGCTTTGACTCAGCATCTGGGGATTGCTGTGAAATTGGATGCAGGTTAATTGAAAACAAGTGTATAGTGGTGATATAGGTAGAGAAACTTTAAATCGCCTTTCATCCTTGTGTTTCCATTGCAGGTTTTTATGAGGTGCATTGAATGGTATAGTATTTTTTTATTATTATTTTTTTTTAATGGAGCAACAGTGCTTGCTGTTAAATCATGCAAGCTTCAAAACACTAATAATAACTGTAATATTATTTAACTAAATGCTACTTTATGAAGTATTTTGTAAATAATAAAAATAAACTTGTTTTTCTGATGTTCCATAATATTAAATGTAACTATCACTGAATCAACACACAAATCATAATAATAATAAGAGGAGGAAGAAGAAGAGGAAGAGGAAGAATAAGAATAATACACTTACAGGAAAACATTTAACTTCAGGATGGTATCGACGTGCATTACACACCCCATCATTGATTATTTAATGATAAACAGCACACCCTGACTTGACATGTTTTATTCCTTTGCTCCTTAATATATTATCCTTGTTATACTGTACACAGTGTGGGTGTCAAAATCATTTACTTTCCAACTTGAATGCAGTTAATTTTCTTTTGATCATAGATAAATCAAACATTCAGCACAAGGTTGTGTCTCCATAAAATGCTTAAGTATTTTGAAAACAGGGTTATAATAACAATTTTTGATACTCATCACTGCATTAGTGATTCTCTGTTCATACTAACCCTGTTTCCATTAACCAGGAAATATGTGAACTGAGAAAAAAAAAACCTTCAAATAAATAAAACCTCAAAAAAGTTTTTACCCTTGGACGAGGTGGGTTTTTAAAATTATTATTATTATTATTATTATTATTATTATTATTATTATTATTATTATTCAGATGAATCAATAAAGCAATATTTTGCAAAACTGACATGAAAACACTTTTTTTCCATTTTAATCATATGGCATGGCATGAACTTCAAATGGAAACACGATCTTTCTAAAAAAGAAAAAGAAAAAAGTTTGCTCTGTAAAAGCTCCTGTATGAGAAACTGTCGTGAGACAAGAAAATCCAGCTTTAATTGCATAACATCACTCAGTAGAAACACAGACAGATGAATAAACACAGATAACAGATATCATAAATTGTCAGTTGTGCTTTGTTGAGATTTTTCAAACATTGCTTCTATTTTGTGAAGAACTGCAATGGATACCCAGCTGTTGTCTGCTTATGATAATAAACTACATCTGTAAGAACCATAAATTAATGAACGGACAAACAACCCACAAGCAAAGCTGTATAAATGATATTCCATCTTTTTCTTCCCCCTTGTCCAGCACTGTTGCTGGGTCAGGGCCCATGTGGACCCTAATGATCCACATGTGTATAGTTTACACCTTTCTGCCACAACCCTCCCATTTCTCATCTTGGGAAACAACCATTCACACCTATGGGCAATTTTGAGGAGCCAATTAGCTTAACTGCATATCTTTGGACTGTTGGAGGAATCCCACACAAACACGGGGAGAACATCCAAACTCTACACAGAAAGGCCCCCATCAGCTGCCGGGCTCGAACCCGGAACCTTCTTGCTATGAGGCGGCAGTGCTAACCACGACACCAGCATGCTGCCTGCTACTGATGCCCCATAATGAGTAGTAAAGTAGCAATTCACCATCATCTGATGCCCTGATTCCTTGTAGAATCAAGGTTTACCGTAGGAATGACACCACTGGCTGTGTTTTATCCCTGTTGTGAGTAATGAGTAATTTACTGTCAGTTCATAATTGTGCTGAATTTTTTTTCCCCTTCTCAAAATAGCAGAGTGCTGCTCTAATTTAACAAAACTGCAGAAGAGCTTCGGCTGCTTAGGAGAGAAGGAGCAGGACATGGAGCTTTGCTGAATGTTTGAGCTGCTCTATCTTTGTTTGAGATGCTCATTCCACCTCCTAGTGGCGCAATGCGCACAGAGCAGTTTATGGACAAAGCCCAAATTCTTTTAAACCCGTTAATCCACCAAACGAATGAATGAACGAAACACACAACCCTGAACCTGCAACATGGTTCGGTTTGTGAACACAGAGGACTAATATTAAATATTTTTAACATTATTTTAGATGACCAGTGCTGAAATTAGGTATACTAGTCTAATAATTATTAATCGCTATACATTTAGTTTACAGCACTAGAGGCTTTGGTGTGTGTGTGTGTGTGTGTGTGTGTGTTTGCGCGCGCCCGTGCGTGCGCGCCCGGTGACGTCTAAAATTCCAGTGCTTCGATGTGGGAGGACGCAGAGACGAAAATTCAACCCCACACACACACACACACACACCCTCTGCTATTCTCAGTAGGAGTGAAGGAGCAGAAGCAGACACTGTTCCAACCTCTCATCACTCCGGACCTTTACATTATTCCATGATATGTTCTTCCCCATCCCTGTTTCTCTTTCTGTCAAAGGCAAGTTCATCCTCATTTTGTGCACTGTCGCAGGCGCAAAGTTAGTTTTCCTTGATTTGTGTTTGACTTGGAACAGAATGCAGCTCCGTCCGATCCGATGGAGATAGAAGCCGAGTGAGTGCGCAATCGGCGGGGCTCGGTGAGCACGGCAATGCCTCGGATATTCTGGAGATCACACTACAAGGAATGGTCAAGTCCCAAATCTGGAATTGCATAGTTGTGGACGGTAGAAATGATGATTCTTTGTCGGTTTTTTTTAAGTGATCACTGAGCACAACCGTGCACGGTGATGGATGCGCCGCCTTTTGGGATTTGAGCAGGGCGGATGGAGAGCCGTGCGCCCAAGCGCGCCCCTCTCACCGTCTGACTGCTTCACATCATCTTTACCCGGCATGCCTGCATGCTTTCACCCGGATCTCCACTTTTAGTTTCTGGTTAATGCCAGGGATTCTGGGGTTAATTCTGAAAATCAGGGGGGGAAAATGTTGAACAACGTCCTGCTGCTGAGCGTTTTGACAGTCACCGGCTTCTCCTCGCGGACGGAGAGCCGCAAAACTTCGAAGGACATTTGTAAGAGCCGCTGTCCATGTGAGGAGAAGGAGAACGCGTTAAACATCAACTGCGAGAACAAAGGATTTACGAGTGTGAGTTCGTTTCATCCGCCGCAGAATAAAATCAGCCAGCTTTTCCTCAACGGGAACTTTCTCACGAGACTCAACCCCAACGAGTTCGTCAATTACGGTAATGTCACATCTCTCCATTTGGGCAATAACGGGCTGCAGGAGGTTAAAACCGGGGCGTTCAGTGGCCTCAAAAACCTCAAACGCCTCCATTTGAACAATAACAATCTGGAGATTATCAAAGAAGACACCTTTTTTGGCTTAGAAAGTTTAGAGTATTTGCAGGCTGACTACAATTACATAAGTGCCATTGAGGCAGGTGCGTTCAATAAGCTGAACAAGCTCAAAGTTCTCATACTCAACGATAACCTTTTGCTCTCTCTACCGAACAATATATTCCGCTTCGTGATGCTGACACATTTGGATTTGAGAGGAAACCGGCTGAAGACGTTACCGTTTGCTGGTGTCTTGGAGCACATAGGTGGCATTATGGAGATACAGCTCGAGGAGAACCCCTGGAACTGTACGTGTGACCTTGTGCCACTCAAGGCCTGGTTAGATACCATTGCTGTGTTTGTAGGCGATGTGGTATGTGAGACACCGTTTCGTTTGCATGGCAAAGATGTTACGCAGCTCATAAAGCAGGACCTTTGCCCTAGGCGTACTGCGGGTGACTCCACTCCGCGTGCCATGCAGCCACCGCCTCCTGATCCCCAGCATCGCATCCCAGTACCTACATCACGCACACATTTTGGGCCAACTAGGGCACCTAAGGCATCCCGGCCTCCCAGGATGAGGAGCCGCCCCACTCCACGTGTTACTTCTGGTAGGGACAAGCATGTATTTGGCCCAATTATGGTTTATCAGACAAGGTCTCCTGTACCTATGACATGTCCGAGTGTCTGCGTGTGCACATCCCAAAGCCCGGACAGTGGACTGAACGTTAACTGCCAAGAGAGGAAGCTTCACAACATTTCTGATTTACAACCCAAACCGTCATATCCAAAGAAGCTCCATTTAACTGGAAACCATTTGCAGATCATATACAGGGCTGATCTGACAGAATATAGTACCCTGGAACTTCTCCACCTAGGGAACAACAGAATCGCTATTATTCAAGATGGGGCCTTTGAGAATCTGACCAATTTGCGCAGGCTTTACCTCAATGGCAACTATATTGAAAGTTTATCGCAAGCCTTGTTCTCTGGGCTACAGAGCTTGCAGTACCTCTATCTGGAGTACAACATTATCAAGGACATTTTGCCAAACACATTCAATTCATTGCACAACCTGCAGCTTCTCTTCCTTAACAACAACCTGCTGAGGTCCCTCCCTGACAATGTGTTTGGGGGCACGATGCTAACAAGGCTCAATCTCAGGAACAATCACTTCTCACATCTGCCAGTGAGCGGGGTGCTTGACCAGCTCTCGGCATTTGTCCAGATTGATCTCCAGGAGAATCCATGGGAGTGCACATGTGGCATTGTGCCACTCAAGAACTGGATGGAGCTCTCCAGCACCAGCGTAGTCGTCAACGAGATCACATGTGACTCTCCCTCGAAGCATGCAGGTCGCCTCCTGCGGTCACTACGCAATGATGCGATCTGCTCCGAGAATGACGAGACTCCAGCACCAGCCACCAAGGCCCCAACCATTATCAGCATAAGCACTGAAGTCACTCCTTCCTCTATCATGACCACGACAGAAGAAACACAGCCTGAAACACACCCGGAAGTACCGTTGTCTGTACTCATTTTGGGCCTGCTTGTTGTGTTCATTCTCTCAGTGTGTTTTGGGGCTGGGATCTTTGTCTTTGTGCTCAAGCGGCGCAAGGCAGTGGAGAGTGTCCCAACTACTGCAGCTGCCAACAGCCTAGACCTGAGCTCTTTCCAAGCGCATTATGGCCATTATGACACAGAGCAAAGCACAGGTAAAAGAGAGGGCCATGTCTACAATTACATCCCTGCTGCTGTTGGCCAGATGTGTCCAAACCCCATTTATGTGCAGAAGGAAAACGAGCATGTAGCCTACTATCGCAACTTGAAAGACCTGAGTTTTGGAGCACCCGAGCCCAAAAGGGAAGAGTTTGGCCGTAGTCCCACCTACACAATAAGCACTTTGGAACGTGTGGATGAGAATCCCCAGCACGGCAGCTGTGAACCTGAACTGCTCTACCAGAATGTAGCAGAGAGGGTAAGAGAGCTCCCCATCACTGCTCCCTTTGGCTACAGCTTTTGCACTCTGCCCAAAAGGCCATTAGCACCACCATACGAGGCTGCAGGGCGGCCCAACCGGGAACGCCTGAACAAAACTGTCTTGTATGGAACGCCAAGAAAGCAAGCTGAACAGCTGCTCCCTGCAAAGCTGAAAACAGAACCGGACTACCTTGAGGTTCTGGAGAAACACACTGCAATGAGTCAGCTGTAAAAGCTATCCCACACACTCTTTTATGATCTCTTTATCATAACAAAAAATATATAATAATAATTATATCAAAATGTGCCATCTACATTTTCAACCATACAAGACTCCAACAGCGGACAATGCAACCTAAAGCCTTTTCATCTTCATCTTTCCGAAGCTGTACAAATTAGTAAGGAAAAAAAGTATCTACAATTTAAAGATGATATATTATTTTCTTTAAGATTTAAATTATTTCCTCTACTTGAAACATAAAGACTGTAGCAGTTTTGGCAAGAATATGTATAATAATAATGCTTAATGCTATTTTATATGAAGTATATATATATATAAATATATATATATATTTTTTCTTTTTTCTCAGAGGAAGACAGTGTTCTTTTCAGAAGCAGGTTATTGAATCATGCAGTGACATTGCTGTGTTGGTATTGCGGCGGGAAGTCGGATATACAATAACTGTTCACATCCACTTCAGTCCTTTTATTCCAGAAGTGCCTTTGCACTTAAAGAATTTTATCTTTGCTTTGTGTGAATTGGATTTTTTATAAGTGCTGTATTTTAAAAAATAACTCTGTAAAATAGAAATATTTGTCCATTGCATTAAACGGAAAAAAAGGAAAATATACTCAACTGGTAGAAATTTTGGAATTTGGTATGTTTAGTTTTTAATATACATTGCGTAGATTGGACAGTGGGTTTATGTGTGGCATAATTGCTGTGTGTGTGTGTGTGTGTGTGGCTTCCTGAAATTACTTTTGCTAGGGAAATATATGTGATCCAGATGAGCGTATACCTTTTTTTTCTTAAAATTAATTAATTAATTCATTAACTTATTTATTTTCAGTCCTTGTCCTGGGGATGTCTTATGCTAATTTTTTTTGTTTGTTTGTTTGTTTTGTTTTGTTTTCCAGCTGTAAAATTTCTGCTTTTAAAATGATATGCTTGTCAGTGAGCAGTTAAATTACGTCAGGTGGATAAGAGCTGAAAAGAACAATGGAATGTGGATGTAAAAGAAAATATTCACCCAGCACATTTCATGAATTATCAATAGGCATGTACATTCTCTAGAGTTTCAAAAATACTGACGCTCCTGCATCTGTTATGCAGCAGAATGTTGGAGAATGCAGCTAAATGCAGCATGATCAGGTATATTATATAAATGAAACAAAATTACATTTGGGTTTGTTTTATTTAGCAAGAGAGGAGCATTGCATGCCCCTTTACAGAGGTGAAATTTAAATGTTTTGAAACGTTTGCTGCTGTCCAAGGTGCTAATGAGTGTTCGCCTATGTCAGAGCCCAGTCCTGATTACAACTCTTGCATACCGAGACATGTATGACCATGTGATTTTATTCTCCGTAGCTTTCCTGCTGTGAAGTGTGTAGAGGGATTGAAACACAAAGCTTATTTGACAAACTGGCTAAATCTGGCTTCATTAATTTCCACTTGTCTACTGTTCACTGCTCTTCTGCCTGCAGTTGTGGTTCAAATAAATATTTCTCTGGCCATCTCATGAATGAATTATACACTTTTGATCTGGTTAAATAGGTGCGCAAAGGATCTGAACCGCTCGTGTGCAAAGTGAAGTAAATGTTTACCCCTGTGGAAACAGGGGATCTGAGGCCGTCACACTTGGTGCTGTACAAGCGAGAGAGCTTTTTTTTTTCATCCTGTTTCAAATAGAGTGATTTTCTTTGCCTGGTACAATAGGCCTCTGTGTAGCTGTTTCCTGATGTGGCAGAGAATGGAGATACTGTGCAAGGATTGCATACAAATGAAGAGAGGGGGAGGCAGGACTAGCAGAACACTTCTCTTGTTAACGTATTGCGGCTGCTCAAAATGGAGACGTCACTCCTCAAGTTTGAAATAAATCACAGCCTTTAATTGGTTTATACAGAATGACTCGGAGTGGCGTTGTGTCATCGATGCAAATGCATCGGCATTAATTTTAGTAGAGAGGATATAAAAGGCAGCTCCTTGACCTTATTGGAAATAGCACATTTGTGGGTTCAGGATTTTTGGACTACACTATCGAATTATTAATTTCTGAATGATAAAATTCTGTACATTAAGTTTTTAATTGTATAAGACACCTTTTTTTCAACAATACTGCTTGCTGCATATGGATAGTACAGTAAACTAGTGCTTGCCTGCATTGCTGTGCTGCAGCATTTCACAGTGCAGTGTGCACACAGAGAAGGGAAGCCACACTGATTAATCAGAGAGAGAGAGAGAGAGAGAGAGTTTTGGAGTTCCTGTAGTGTTGCATCAATGCCCCATGGAGTGTTTGTGCCAAGGGCCACTGGACTATGCCATGCAGCTGGAAATGATCCGACTTCCATCTTAAATCAGTGCAATCGACAGCAGCCACTTGCTGCTGCAGGCTTGTCTTCGAGCCATCTCGACAAGTTAAACTTTTTTTTTTTTTTTAGGACCCAGTAACATTCCTATGTAAGTGTGCCTAATTTTACCCTGAATTGTTTTTATTTTGATCTTGTGAAATTAATATTCAGTTTTCCTTGCCTGGTGGCATGGTGGTATAGTGGTTAGCACTGTCACCTCACAGTAAGAAAGTTCTAGGTCCAAGCCCAGTGGCCGCATGTTCTCCCTGTGTCTGCGTGGGTTTCCTCCGGGTGTGCCGGTTTCCCCCACAGTCCAAAGACATGCAGGTTAGGCTAATTGGTTTCTCTAAGTTGACCGTAGGTGTGAATGTGAGTGTGAATGGTTGTTTGTCTCTATGTGTCAGCCTTATGATGACCGGGTGACTTATCCAGGGTGTACCCCGCCTCTCACCCATAGTCAGCTGGGATAGGCTCCAGCTTGCCTGCGACCCTGCACAGGATATGCAGTTACAGATCATGGATGGATTTTCCTTGACTTGTTCATTATTATGCAACACTAGCCTCTCATTCAACATATGTTTTATACCCAGTGCCCTTCACGATTATTGGCACGCCTTGCAAAGATTAATGAAAGGAATTCAAACAAATCCACCTTTTGGTGAAGTTGCTTCATCTCACTGTGAAAAAAAAATGAGAAAAATCCAACCTTTAAGTGCAATAAATTTACTCCAAGAAATCCCTCATTAAGAAATCATTATTTTCCACAAAAAGACATGTGCGACAATTATTGGCACCCCTGGAAATTATAATGAGCACAATGTAACTGAAGCATGTTTCCCATTTAAATTGTACATTTTGGAGTTAATTGGAGTGTGTAGGAACTTTCAAGCTGTAATCCATGACTTCCTGATTAATTGGAGAACAAATATGAGGTGACACAGAGGCCAAATTCCCTTAGTCATCCATTAACATGGGAAAGATAAGAGAACACACAAAGTGAATGAGGGAGAAGTGTGTTGACCTTCATAAGTCAGGGAATGATATTATTATTATTATTATTATTATTATTATTATTATTATTAACTCATTCAGTGCCAGTGACGCCAAACGCCGAAGTCTGATTAATGTCTTCTTGTTAAATGTAAGAAGTAGTTG
>JAPEKL010000027.1:9955668-9966063 GCA_028877455.1 Bagre pinnimaculatus | reverse complement strand
GGCGCTCTCGTTTTCTGTTAGAATTTGGTAAAGAAAAAAATAAATACATTATTTACCAGCTTAAGGTCGGTCCATATGGTGAAATACCGTGGCCTCAGTCAGTACTTTTAAGACCTCGGTCACGGTATTTCACGATACAGACCTCCCAGCTGGTAAATGACATTTATTATATATGCTATGAAGTTTGGTTTAAAATTATTCAACGGTAAGGTGGAATTGTGATTTATTTTATTGATTTTCAAAACTATATAAAATCAATAAAATAAATCACAATTCCACCTTACCGTTGAATAATTTTAAACCAAACTTCATAGCATCTTTAAGTGTTTTTAGGATCAGGATTTTCTTTCATAATTTGTAATTCTTCCTCACTTACTGTGACAAAGTGATTGGCAGCGATTTTGCCGAGTCATTTGAGATGATTATCGAGAAATAGTATAAATACGGACGTGATTATAGGAAATCACGTGCGCTGATTATCGAGAAATGGTCTGAATTTCTCGATAATCACCTCGAGTGACTCGGCAAAACGGTGGCCAATCGCTTCGGCACTGTAAGTGAGGAAGAATTACAAATGACGAAAGAAAACGCTGTTCCTAAAAGCACTAAAGATGCTACGAAGTCTGGTATAAAAGTATTCAAAGGTAAGGTGGGATTGTGATTTATTTTATCGATTTCAAAACAAAAAGTATTTTGTGTGACTTGGCATAGATAAGTGACAAGTCTGAGCGCATTATATTTGCATGCTGCTTTGGAAGTTTGAAATATATTTTTTAATGCAATAAAAATACTTTTTTTTTTAAAATCACCTGCGTATTGATACTAAAACAATTATCCATCTCAGTGAATAGCTGTTAGTCAGAATTTCTCGACCAATCAGCGTGTGCGATTTCCTACAATTACTTGCGTATTTATTCCAATTGAAATTAAAACCAACATTCGCTTGCTGCTCGTCACACAAAACAAACGTGCAGCAGGTTTCCATGTCGACCAGCTATTTCTAGAAGAGCTGTGTCTCAACCAACCAATGATGATCTAATTTAAGTGTTCGCTAATCTAAAAATCCAAGACACTGCTCCATAAAACACTTTTCAGCAAGTTCAAAGGAAGGAAGACTGAACACTGTAGTAAAACAAGTTAGTGCTAATACTCCAACGCAAGTATGTGATTTGTGACACAGCTCCAGTTTGTTCAGTCAGTTATGGACGTCAACATCCCAAAGAAAACAGGATATATGCGGCAACCATCTTGCGTACAAGCAGTCATGGTATAAACCCAGCCCTCGAGATATGGAAAGCACAATTATTCACCAAAAAAAAAAAAATCAGACTTCACACACACACACACACAAAGGGGAAAAAATTACATGAGGTGAAAGGACACAGGTTTTATTTATCTAATTGCTTAACATGTTAGAGCATCACAACAGCCAGGTTCGAATTACCCACGTCCCATTTGGTTTCAGCCCTAAACCAACATATTTTCAAGATAATGGGTCTTTTTGATGAGCTATTTGCTGGGAAACTGTCCCAAGATACAGTGAACTTCCATGACGAGCGGTCGCAGTTGTTCGAGACTGTTATTGGGAAGAGGACAGATTTTTTTCCCCCCTGAAACGGCCGAGACATGGAAGCGAGAACGCCGGGTCAGGACATGCAGATGAGGAGCAAAAAGAAGTTTCATCTGGATATTTCAGAAATGCGGCTAATAACGAGCAATCTGTAGCACTTGTTTAGCTCAAAAAATTCACCAAGACACTAAAAATAGACTTGAGACACTGCCTTGGATTAGCACTGAACCGAAAGAGAGAGATGTATTTATTGCCCGTCATCCTATTCCTCCTAACACCTGTGTGTGATCTTATACTGGCATTTTGCAAGCTGTCCATCATTGGCCGCTGTTATTTCCCCAAGCAAGACGACAGATCAAATGTCCTGCATAATGCCATTTCATCACCTGCTGGCTCGGAGCTGACTCTAGGTGATACACATAGAGCTAGAGGTACATCGCGTCCCTGCCCTGCCGTGTCCCGTGCTTATGATTTGGCCGACGAGCAGAACATATAAATGCAGAAACTTGGTCTGCTGTTAAAGAATGCTGTGCTGAGTGTTCCAGAAATAGCTGAAGCACCACATTTAGGCCCTCATTGTTCCTGCGGTCTACAGCACTATAGCAGTGCTGAGCGAGAGCCCCTCTAAGAGCCGTCTTCTCCGCCTCTGCAGCGCACAGGAACGAGCGCAGATAAAGAAAAGAGCTCTGCATCTGCCCTCGTCTGCACAAGCTCTCTCTCCACACGCACAAAACGCTCAAATAATCATCAGATTAACACACACACACTTCAGCTTGACTGTGTGAGTTAGCACGACTTAACACATAGATATTTCTATATGAGATTCAACACTTCAACAGAGACTACACACACACACACGGTTCTCATCAGTCAGTGTTCACCCAAGACACTACACACACTCCCCCCCCCCCCCCATACGTTTATAATAACTAATACATTACATAAAGCTGATCACCATAAATATCAGAGATACACAGATACTGATATCGGTATCAGGTGCCCATCTGTACCATGTTTATTTTCACCAGGTGATACTAAATGACCAGCGTATTCCATCGCACTAATACACAGATGACAAAACGACAGCCATCTGGAATGATGGCAGTGCAAACTGTGCTCTGAGAAAATATCGAGGAAGAACTACAACACCTTCTGACAATGCAAGTAACCTGATAAAACATCTAATAGTGCTTTCCCACCAGTTCAGCACCAATGTGGAACCAGTTCTACCTTGGTGCCTTTTGAGAACCAGCCCACATTTCTACATGCTTGAGAACCAAACGTTGGGGTTATTCCTGCTGAAATATTTGAGGAGAAATTTACTTTTCATCTTGCCTGCATGCAGCGATTTCCGATTTCGCAACAAAACAACACACGTAATGAATATCTGACTCCCAGAACTGAAAACCGAACACCATGCCAATGAATGAATGAATGAATGAATGAATATCTGAAGAGGTGAATATTCAGGTCCAGCACTACAGACAACCATACAAGTGAAGAAAAGAGGTATTCCCCAGTACTTTCTCGACTATCAGCAACCATCAGTCAAACCCGCTCACCACTTTAACCCGATTAAGTTTAAATAAAAAAGACTAACAGAGATAGCTAATCCACTTGGTAATGTCTTACCATACGAGCCTCGTAGGCTTGGTGCATGAACACACACACGGATGCAATGCATTTTACAGCCACGATTTAAACCAGGGGAACATAATCAGAGCAAAAGAAAACGTTCCATGACATCCCTGACTCATTAATACCAAGTAGCAAGACTGGGAGGTCTGATATAATATCCATTTATGATCAATTTTGTCACAACACTTTGACATGACATATCTTTAAAGCCAACGATTGTGTTCAATCTTACAATTTGTAAAAACGTGTGTGTGGGGGGTGTTTCTTTCCCTTCCCATTACAAAAATTCCCCCTCCATTTCAGTGTTTATTTAATGATGGCAAAAATAAACTGTCAAAATAATTTTAAAAGGTTTATTATTGTTATTCATATTGCTACAAAAGCTACATATGACACACATCAGGCATCAGATCCACCCCAACGAACGAAGTTACTCAACGACGAGTATTTATCATCTTTTTTTTTTTTTAAATACAGTATTAATGCGTCACTAATAAACACAGCTATACCAGATATACTGTGATCAGGATTTCTTGGCAGTACATTACTATTCATACTTCTGTCCATCATCAGTGACACGGCTGTCAAATTACTGCAAATATCAAAGTGATATCAGGTTTATTTATTGAGATTTATTATATAGGACACGAGTGGTTTACTGGGAAGTACGCCACTTAGTTTTTTCATACGCGCTACAGTACATCCGGGACATTGAGTAACATTTTCCAATATCTTCACTTGTGAGAAAATTGATGAACTGATAAATGTAGGTACTTTTTGATTGTGAATGTGTCCATATAATATAAAGGAACTCACATGCTGGCTTGAAGATATGAAGTTTATCTTTGTGTGTTGGAAAAACTCGCATTTTTCATATGAAACATCGGGAATCTGAGCGACATATTTAAATAATATCGGATGGCTTTGAGTGGGCCATCAGATATATTCCATTCAGCTAGCATGATACTGAACGAGTCAAAGATGAGTAGCTGAATACAGTAGAATATATCTGGTATACCACGAAAAAAAGCCATTATTATTATTATTATAATACATACACACTCTTCATATCAGCATTCTCCAAGCCTGACGCTAGCTTACCCGCGACTCGGTGCTGTTAACGCAGCAGTCCAGTTAGCTTCCAGCTGGTGTAGCATTAGCAAAAAGTCAAGCCAAATATTATTATTTTCCCTGTGTAATTTATTTAATTACTTTTAAAATCAGCTACACACAACAGAGCTACAGTACCTGGTAGTCTAAATTCAAAATTATCCGTTTTTAACTAAGCAAACCTGGCAGCCATGTTTGTTTACAAATTGTCACTGTTGCTTGCTAACGCGGAACTTTTACGTCTCCGACGCGTGACGTCTTGTTGTCTTGACAACATGCGATATTATACGCTCGTTCTCCATTGAGTAGAGTGGCATAATAAATGGAGGATAAGCGATATGATAATATTGCATGCCATCAATAAACCCACTAGAAGCGAATAGAATACATGTTTTTATTCCATGGAAAAAGTGGCCAACATGTATAATATTTCACGCCGATGACGTCACTCCCAGTGTTTTCCCACTGACTAGACGTGCGGTGTCAAAATGGAGAACCGGTTCAAAATGAAAATTCTTTTGATTAACTTGCGTATTTTTTTTGTGGATTTGTCCATATAATATAAAGAATATTACACGGTGGCGTGAAGATATGAAGTTTATCTTCTTCTGTTGAAAAATAGCTCACTCGTGAAATATACATTCACTACTTGAAGATAAAACTTCATATCTTCACACCACCGTGTCATTTCCTCTCTACATTACAATTTTTTGTTCTCGTTTTCGCACACGACACAGTCGATATCTATAGCCTCACTGAATATATGAAAACTACATCTACTTATAAAAACAGGAATTATACATCTGTGAAACTACACCAAGTTATAAACTCCGTTCTAAATAACTCACACCTGAACATACAAATATGTTCATCTTTTATCCGGTTCCAATACAGTATTTTAATAAACAGCATTAAAAACTGGAGCGTACTGTTCTTCCTTCTGTTCCAAGTTCATATCAAAAAGTATTTGGTGTAAGAGCACAGCATCAGGGTCGCGCCCCGGGCCATTCAAGTGAAAGCACCGAGATGTGAATGCAATCTTCCTGTAAACACACCAGATCCATCTTTCGAATTCTGATGAGGCTCGTACAATAAATCGTATTTTAACTGCAATTTGATATTTTGACTCTTCCAGGTAATTAAACATGACGATGATACATCAACAGAGGTAAATTAGGTCAAAACACACTTTTTAATAATTATAAACCATGTTCTTATCTGAACAAACACTCAGTGCTCTGATCAGTTTCTGGTCACTGAGGCAACTCGAGATCACAGCACAGCACAGCAGATATGTATATATTTATTGACAATCCAACTGTGTGTTAAACTCGCAGATGCTACAAACAACTCACGTCATCAAGTCTTTCATTCAGAGATTTATACATTTGTGGAAAAACGTCCCTGAAAAAACGTAATTACTGGGCAAAACACACTTGTGATCGCTATTTTATGCGTCATGTCGCCCTAAATATAACCAAACACGTGCGTGTGAAGGAATTTAAACTCACCTTCGCAGATGCGGTCCAGTCTCTGCCGCTTGACTTTGTGTTTATCCATCAGAGCCATCGACTGGTGGTTCTTCACAAGGACCAGCTACGGCCACAACAAGAGGGGGAAAAAAAAAATTTGCAGAACTGGGTCCGGGTCCGTCCACAACAGGAAAGAAATCGCTCCAAAATCTTCTCTCAACCTGCAATCACATCCCGGAGGAAAAAGAAATTAACAAATCAATCAAAACAGATTACTTGGAACCAGTTTCCCTTGTTTAACTTCTGCAAAGTGACCTGGTGTTCAATTAACAACAAACAAGGACTGAGATAAGACAATGCAGAGATATAAACCATACTCACCTGAGGCACAGGTCAATCAACACCTCTAAAAAGCACCTGTGTAAAAGAAAAGCACCCTGTTAACATCATGGACTTCATGTAAAGAAGAAAACAAGGTGGTGAATGCCATTATAGATAAATAATCAACAACAGGGTTATGTGATCAAGGCCCAGCATGAAATGGAGTCAATTATTTGTCTATAACAGCACGTACTGAAGTGTTTTACAATTTGCCTTGAGAATCATGAAAGCACGAACTCCACCCTCTGTCCTGAAGACTTTCCAGTGACCGTTACAAAAAGGTTGTACTGGAGACGCCTTCCATAAACTTTAAATAATCAAGCGTCACCATATCAACCATCATGTGTCTTTACACTACAGTGTGGCTGAATGCTCAAATCTGATTGGTGCGTTTTATTTCTGTATGACAGCGTGACTCGGACAGTAGTTCTGACCTTAATGTGAATGATGTGTTAATATCAATGCATTCAATCTAATATGTTATTGGTTTTTTTTCTACAGCAACAGCTCATACACAGGGACTCGGACAAAACTGTGACATAAATCTCTATGTGTCACTCGTGAGGAATCTGATGAATTGTTTTGATAAATTTGAGTACTTCTTGTTTGTGAATGTGTCTAAATAATAATCACACGTTAGCGTGAAGATATGAAGTTTATCTTCTCGTGTTGAAACAAACATTTTTCATACAAAATACATCGCGGCAAATCAGATATATTCCATTCAGCGAGCATGATACCGAACGAGTCGAAGATGAGTGGCTGAATGGAATATATCTGGTTTACCATGAAAAAAAATACATTATTATTATTCATACACATTCCTTTCAGGTGTTCAACATGTCTTTCTCTTTTAAAATCTTCCGTATTTAACGACGCAAACCTAGCAGCCATATTTGTTTACAAACTATCACAGTCGCTCGCTAGCGTGGAAGTTTTACATCACCGACGTGTGATAGGTTGTCTTGACAACCATGCAATATTGTAAATTATATTCAACGCTCATTCTCCATTAGGTAGACTGACGTAATACATGTAGGATAAGTGATGTGCTAACAATATTGCATGCTATCAAACCAAATGAATGAAACTCACTAGAAAAGAACAGAACACATGTTTTTATTCGATCAAACAAGTGTCCTGTAGGGATAACATTTCCTGATATTTCACCCTGATGTCAGTCCCAGTGTTTTCCCGCTGACGAGACGCATGTTATCAAAATGGTAAACCGGTTCAAAATTACAATTCTTTTGCTTAACTTGTGTGGTTTTTTTTTTTGTCTTTCTTTCTGGATGTGTCTATATAATATAAAGAGCATTACAGGGTGGTGCAATGATATGAAGTTTATCTTCTCATGTTGAAAATATTTTCAATTGTTCGCATCACTCACTCATGATCTATACATTCACCATTCGAAGATAAGCTTCATATCTTGACACAACTGTGTAATATCATCTCTCTTTTAAATATACGTTTAGCAAAATAAACCCCATCAACATTTTTTTTTTTGGTGATATGAGATTTATTACCTCCACCAACTTTGTCATCGGAGGTTATATTTTGCTCGTTTGTTCCGAATGCAACTCAAAAAGTACTGAACGGATTTGGATGAAATTCTAAGGAAGGGTGGGCAATGGACCAATTGATTAGATTTTAATGCAAATTCTTGATACGTGGCTTGGTGGAGATATGCACTCGACCGAGTGCCCTTTTAATTTAAAGTGCATATCACGGGTAAATTCAGGAGCAAGATCAATGTAATTCTCCTATTTTATATTAAACTTTGGTCAAATGTGTCACATTTTGCGCAGTTTTTTTTTTTTAACCTTGCGCAATACCAGAAAAATTCAGTTGAAATCAAGCCATTTAAGGAGAATTGGTCCGCCTCTGAAAAAACCTGGCATTTAGAGTTCCCAGCAAACATTGATTTTCGTGACGTCGCGTGCGGTACGCCTCTCTCTGAATCCTACGTCAGCGCTGGTTTATTTATGAGAAAACCTGGTGGTTTTCTGCAAATTTCTTCAACGTTATTGCGTAATTATTAAAACGGTTAACAGATGTATCATAGGAGGGTGTACGGTAGCAACACCAATCAGGATGGGATTAGTACTCATCGTTTTCCAAAAGACCAGACAACGAGAGAGAAATGGGAGCGCTTGGTTGGTCTACACAGGCTGTGCACTGAAACTGCACAAGCTCTCGCAGCCGTAGATAACGCAGTTTTTTTTTCCTGCTGTAGACCGATGGCCTTGTGCAAAATTACCCTTCTGGATGAGTGTGTAAAGGGACATACTTTCATATATTAAATTTAAAAAAAAAAACGAAATTGGTCCACTTTAACCTTTAATGGAAGGAGTCAATTGTCGGCGTTTTGTAACAGTTTCCCAGCACAGAAGAGTCTCCAAAAGAGGAGTTTACACTTTCTGGTTTCTTGGTAAAATGACAAGCTGATTTTTTAAGGTGTTTTTATTCAGGGGGAAGGACACGGGATGGGATGAGACGGGAACTAACTTGTCTCTTGGATTTTCCACACCGTTGACTAGAAATCAGTTAAACGTTTCACACATCAAATTAAAGCGGCGTAATCAGTGATGAACTGCTGTGGTATCGGCTCACGAACACGACCCAGACCATCGTGCGTCCTGGCCCATCAACATTGATTAATTCCATATAACAGCACAGCCCGTCACGTGTTGCTCGTTCCTTTTTAAACAACAGCCTATTATTAAGCTCAGATTACACAGAACGTGCTGTTACTATAGAAACGATAACGAGCGTATTGATCCAAGCCTGTGATGTGTCTCGGAGCCGGATCTACTTTCAGAGCTGCTGTTGCAGAAAATGAAATCAACACCTTCAGCTTGACCAATCAGAGTGCAGAATTCAGCAGCGCTGTCGTGTAACATGACGGATTATTGTAGGAAACGGATTACAAACCCCCGAACTTCAGAGTGCCGCTCTGGTCTGCTAAGCTAGGTCAGCTAGCAGTGCTCAGGCTGCTAACATTCCCACTGCCGTGTTACAGAAAGCCTCTTCACTTTAAACCCGTGTTTCAACTTTATTATTATTATTATTATTATTCTCCACACGCTGTTCGCTCAAGCCCAGGAAGCCCGGCATGTTTTGTTGAAGCAGTTATGGTGGATACAGACTCGAGGGGGGGGAAATATATAAATATAGATCCCAAATTTCCAGGCAGCTCGCTCAACGCCAAACTTCTTAGCAACTTGCTGGCTAGCTGGCTACACAGAGCTAAAGCGGCTAGCAACTCTTCAAAATACGCACGAACTCCAGACAAAAACAGAGCCGCAAATAAGTACACACACACCAGAAATATTAACTTTTATCCTTTTCCTATTCGTCCTAAAACACTTCCTGGAATGCTTAGTAGTTTGCTAGGTAGCTTTTTTTTTTTTAAGGCGCTGGTCCATGCTAGCTAATGCTAATGTGTGGATACAAACAGCTCACACTTTCTCGCTCTCTCTCACACACACCATATCCGTTTCTCCAGCAAGCACCGAAAAGGAGTTTCCTCCACTCAATTAAACAATTAATTCAGCCATTATGAAAGCACCGAGGAAGAGATTAAAGTACCAGGAAATACCTCACCGTCTCTAAAGAGGCTTAAGCTACGGGTTCAGTATGGCCAAAGTGGGCGAAACACAACTCTTCTCCCCCGCTATCTACCGCTCTCCGCCATCAAACCCCGCAATAAAGGAAGTCTCCAGAGTTCAGGCCCTGGATCAATCCCAAACCGCTTCCTAGTCACTATCCCGATGCTCTACATAGGGCGTGTTGCATAGCGGATTCTACGCCCTACGTAGTGCACTACGTATCCAATACGACGCTTTTTTTTTTTTTTGCGATGGCTAGTATGAACAACGTGCCTTAGAAAAAAAAAAAGCAGTGTTAAAGGTAGGATAGTACAACGCCTCCTAGAGGTAGAGGTGGTAATTACACCATGACTCAAATAAATCGGATTTCATCCACACTCACTGGATATGAGCAAGCCTGCGCTCTGACTGGCTACTCTATTACTAGGATATCACCTCATGTACTGTGAGAAGAGAAAAATAAAAATTGCTGAACTAACTAAGATTAGATAGAACTTTATTGATTCACGGGTCTACGCCCCGTGTCCGCGTATGTTTCCTCCACAGTCCAAAGACATGCAGGTTAGGTTAACTGGTGACTCTAAATTGACCGTAGGTGTGAATGTGAGTG
>JAPEKL010000027.1:9775497-9785972 GCA_028877455.1 Bagre pinnimaculatus | reverse complement strand
GCTAAGTGAAACCGGAGTCAAATTCCTCGTGTGTGTCCACATACCTGGCAATAAAGTGTTTCTGATTCTGATTCTGTGTGTTGGAGCCACTGACACATTCATTACTGACCGCTCTGTCTGTGTTGGAACTACTGACACATTCATTACTGACCTCTGTGTGTGTGTGTTGGAGCTACTGACACATTCATTACTAACTCTCTGTGTGTGTTGGAGCTACTGACACATTCATTACTGACTCTGTGTGTACGTGTGTGTGTTAGAGCTGTTGACACATTCATTACTGACTCTGTGTGTGTGTGTGTGTGTGTGTTAGAGCTGTTGACACATTCATTACTGACTCTGTGTGTGTTGGAACTATTGACACATTCACTACTGATCACTCTGTGTTTTTTTCCTCAAAGTGGTGTCTCCATCTTGGATCTCAGTGTAAAGCCATTACAATAACTCACCACCTCTGAGGCCTGCTAGAGAGAGCTGCTATTCATTAACACCCTGAGACCACACAACATTAGTTTATTAAGGGGTGTGTGTGTGTGTGTGTGTGTGTGTGTGAGAGAAAGAGAGAGAGAGACTAACATGAAAACCTGTTCACACTTCATATAACTGTCATAAAAGAAAGAATAAAGTTGAAATACAGAAGTCAATTTATGTGACATCATGCTGTACTCACAACAAACACTGTTCAACACAAATAAATACGTCACAATTCAGCCACCGGAACCGTGGACCGGACAAACAAGTTAATCATTTATAATCATTCCCAACTGGATTAAGCTAAGTTCTGATACTAAGGCAGAATTTGAATTCTGTCACTGTAAACTCATATATTTGTTTGTTTTTGAGGGGTGTGTCATTCATTTTTCATATTTTTCATTTTCATTCTTCATCCACCAGGCTGTCAGGATGTTGAACTCTGTCCACTACCTACCCCCTGCCTCTGGTCTGTAACACATTCATTCACACAAGAAACTCTATGTCATCCATTTGCACATTACACTACAATCATTTGCATCACTGTTGTATCTGCTGCTATTGCTCATTTGCACTACTGCTCATATACACCTCATAAGCTGCTCTTCTAAGCACCTTCTCCGTTACAGATTTTGTACATTGTTTGATTTTAGAGTGTATTTTTACCTGTATTATCTATATTTATAAATATATATTGTTTTTCTGAATATAAATATTTTATCTGTTTTTACAAGTAAGCTGAGAGAGAAACGACATTTTGATTCTCCTATATGTCCTGGATATATAGGGACTTGACAATAAAAAAATCTTTGAATCTGAACACAAGTTACAAGTACAACATAAGATGTGGATGAGGAATTCTCAGATGAGGGTACCATTTGTGTCCAATTTATAGTACATTTATAAATATGTAGATGAACATTGAAAACATCCTAAACACAGCATTTTAAAAAAATACTTCTTTTAAATATTTAAATGTTCCACAATTCATGTGTTCAACAGAAAATTGTCATCTGAATTTCCTGAAGATCATGGGAAGAAGAAAACTGAGATTTCATTCCTTAAAAAAAAAAACAGTACAAAACAGTTATTGGAAATTATAGACTGAATATTAATTATTAATTTAAAAAAAATCACTCCAAGGTCCTTAATGTTTTTATGCCATTTTTGCATGGATGCTAGTTAACTACATTTTATGTGTTTGTTAATTTTATGCAACAAAACTCTTACAAGTTATTTAAGGACAAAATGCAGCCATTGCTAGCAAAAAAAGACCTTGTAAAAATGCAAGTAGTTTTAAAAATTATTTTTGAAATAAAGGATACAAAGGTCCACCAATCATGGAATCATGTGACAGTTAAGTACAACACGAAGTTTCTTTCTTTCTCAAAACAAGAGTTTGTCGCCCCCGTGTGGCCAAAACTCTCACACCAATTGACATTGACATTTATATTATTAGCATTCAGCAAGCACCCTGACACAGAAGTGCTTTTTAGTGTCTATCTAAAACATATCCTCATGCTAGTATACAAGACGAGTGTGCAAGTCATGGATTTTAAGGGTACAAGCACCAAGGGTACAAATAACCCTCTTGTTTTTATTATTCAAAACTTTAGTCATTTCTGGGGTGCTTGACATCCTCGAAAAATTATCAACACTTTGCACAAACTTCAGAAATGTTGGTCATCTGGTGCTTCAAAAGTTTGGGGTTCAATCTGACATCCATCCATTATCTGTAGCCACTTATCCTGTTCTACAGGGTCGCAGGCAAGCTGGAGCCTATCCCAGCTGACTATGGGCGAGAAGCGGGGTACACCCTGGACAAGTCCCCAGGTCATCGCAGGGCTGACACAGACAACCATTCACGGTCAATTTAGAGCCACCAATTAGCCTAACCTGCATGTTTTTGGACTGTGGGGGAAACCGGAGCACCCGGAAGAAACCCACGCAGACATGGGGAGAACATCCATACAAACTCCACACAGAAAGGCCCTCGCCAGCCGCTGGACTCGAACCCAGGACCTTCTTACTGTGAGGTGACAGTGCTAACCACTACACCACCGTGCTGCCCTCAGTCTGACATCCAGTTTCATTTTAGTGGGCATGTGGACCTCCTGAAGACAAAATCACCAGTCACATCTATTAACTCCACCCAACAGGACGTTGGGCATTTTGGATTTTGTGCATTTTGACAGAAATCAACTCCCCCCACGTGGATTCATCAGATTCAAACAAAATTTGATAGGCGTGATGAAAAAAAGTCCACAATGCTAAACTGCGAATGAATTTCTGCTCTCTTGGGCTCACCATTTGCAGCTACGTATATTTTTATGTAGGTTGCTGGTGGTGGTTTGTTTAAATTATACAGCTGTTCTGGTCTACCAGCTGGGTTCCAGGACATGGAATAATCTTAATGTGTTTCTTCCATGTGTCTTGAGAGACCAGGCGTCAAGTCAGGCCATGCTTTGAAAGGAGCATGATACAGAATGTTTGGCTTATTAGGGGAGCGTTAGTGTTTTAAATCTGATCCAACCAAATACAGGGAACTAGTGGAGGAATAAGATACTGTAGGAGAAGCTGTTCAGCCATGCAGCAGGACTGTGGATCAGTTACAGCAGACTATTGAGAGGTTCTTGAAATGAGCATCTGATGTCCATGGAGAGAAAATTCTGGGGTTTCCTGATGTAAAGACTGAGAAGAAGCAGCATGTACATGGTTATATGTACACTCAAGCACAGCAAAATTCCTCCTCAGCATTTCACCCATCTGAAGCAGTGAACACATACACACAAAGCAGTGGACAGCTATGCTACAGCACCCAGGGGTTAGGTGCCTTGCTCAAGGGCACGTCAGCCATGACACAGAGGGAGGGGAAAGTGCTCTTCATTCACTCAACTCCCCTCCCATTTTTCCTGCCAGTCCCAGGAATCAAACCAGCAACCTTTTGCTCCCAAGGTCACATCTCTAACCTTCAGGCCATGGCTACCCCATGGGGGATAGAATGAGTTGTTAACCATCAGCATAAGAGAGTGGTATAAAAAACCAAGTCACCTTACAGACTGGGTATAAAAGAAAAGAGGACCTTGTATTGACTCTTGTGGGGCTATAGTTGAGCATTAATATGACCATCACTGTGGGTATGATTTAAATCACTTAAGTAATTAAAAACGTTATTTAAAAACATAACCTCTATCTTCAGATACTGATCACTGGAGTCTTTCCTTTCACACAAATAATTAGTCATATCGCTCCCCTCAGAGGATTTGTTTGTTGGTTGGTAAGGTAAATAAAACATGTTTTACCAGAATAACAGGTATACTATAACTATGAAGGTCACAATGTGAATAGGTTTCTGTGTTAGCTATCAAATTACCTACTGACAAAGCTACCTAATTAGGTTATGTTAAACAACTTCGAGTTACGCACTAGACAGGAGACATTTTTACGACATGCCTAGCCATATTGCAAGTCAAAAAATTTATGACATTAAAAGACAAGACATTGAGACAAGATCAGAATGTCGAGGTCAGTTGAGACATACTACTGCTGCAAAAAATAGAGAATTATGCAATTTTTTTTTTAAAAAACGGGCTTCTGTAGCTAGTGAAGACATTTCTAACGTGTTTCAAAGCATGAAATAGATCACCTGATTCATCAGAAAAACAGACAACAAAATAGTTGGAAATCAGGTAAGACATGATTTTTTGTGAGGAGTTTGCATGTTCTCCCTGTGGGTTTCCTCCCACAGTCCAAAGAGGTTAGGCTAATTGCCAGCTCTAAATTGCCTGTAGGTGTGAATGGTTGAGAGAGGAAAACCTCTATAAATAAGCCAGTAGAAGGCAATGGGAAACCACTACTGTAACGTTCGAGACACTTTGGTGGCTGAAACCATCAGAGCAGCCATGTCACTGTGGCAATATGCCAAAATGGATGGAGAACATTCCAAGGAGATTGAGATTCTTCTCCCTCAACCAAGAATGATTCCATGGTAATTCTGAGACTTTCACTTTATTTGTAGCAATTGCACCCAACATTTAACCAATATCCTATCATATTTCTATCCACATTCACTGGATATGAGCAATTGCACACTGGCTACTCTACTACTAGGCTATCAGCTTATATACCATCGGAAGGGGGAAGAAACAAAGTCTTACTTGCAAAACAAACCCCCAAAAATACAAAAAAAAAAAAAACCTTATACATTTTTCACAAATTGCTTTCATTTTGCCAATTTACATTCCAAGCTGAAATGATCATGTTTTGTATAAAGTTATCAAACTTCCAAAAAAAATTTGAATGCTGTTTCTCAATCCAGTGAACATGGATATAATAACTTAATCCACTCAAATCTCACCCTACATAGTTTATAGCTAACCCAACTCATGGATGAGTCAATTTCATGGAATAACTTAAAATGAGACCTCATATGTGCAAAAACATCTAGCAACACCTAGAGGTTGTGTGACTCATGCTACATACTGAATGCCTGTATCTCATTTACACAAGCTCTGTGCTTACTCTAGTATCATCTATAGCCAGCGTGATACTCCAGTGCCATCCATGGCTCAGTTTCCAATGAGCCACAGTTAACCAAAGAGTGAGTTTTGAAGAACAACCTTATCACATGTACACTTGTGAAATTCCTCCCTGCATTCAACCCACCTGAAGCAGCGATCACATACAGTACATGCACACTAGTGCTCAGGGAGCAGTTTGGGGGGGGTGCCTTGCTTAAGGCCACCCCACGTTAACCTACCCGCATGGCTTTGAACTCACTCACACTGGAGGAAACCCATACAGAGAGACACAATTACATACAAACTCCACAGAGAAAGCCCCCCCATCAGCCACTGGGCTCAAACCCAGAACCTTCTGTGAATTCACGGTGCCAACCCATGGCACCTGTTTCGCAGATGAACCACATCCCTTCCCATGAAAAGACACTTAAAACCCCTCTCAAATCACACATTCCCACTAATATACACGAAGTGACAACAGCTACTCCTCGATCAACAGAAATCCAGTAAAACACTTGGAACAATTAAGATACAAAGCAATGTCTTACACTTAAAAGCCTGCTCGGAAGAAAGAGAATCCAGCCACAATGTATACGGAGAATGTTTTTATTCAAAGTTGTTCTCAAAGTGCTTAAAGCCACACATACCCCTTTTCCACCAAAGCAGTTCCAGGGCTGGTTCGGGGGCCAGTGCTTAGTTTAGAACCGGGTTCTCCGTTTCCACTGACACAGAACTAGCTCTGGGGCAGAAAAACCAGTTCCAGGACCAAACAATAAGACCGCAAGAGGGTGCCATTTTTAAATAAGCGACGAGATATCATGGATGCAGTAAAGCAGCAGTCATCCATTATTGTTGCTGCTGCTTCTCCGTGTTGTTGCTTCAATGTCCACGCCAAGGTTTACGCAAACGCAGCAACATAACTGACATATACAGTGATGTGATGACGTGTCTCCCCCTTAGCACCCCAAGCTATGGAAAACCAAACTGGTTCGCAAGTTGAATGAGTTGTGAACCAGCAGCAGCCCCGAACCAGCCCTGGAACAGATTTGGTGGAAAAGGGGTAACAGAGGGAGTGTAAGCACTGGTGCACTCAATCTCACGCCCATGAGTGTGTATGCACATCTAAATGAATGCAAATGTGTCCTAGAGTGAGTTTGAATGGTGGCGTCAATATGAGCATGTCTACGATTCAATAATCACTTTACTGTTTATTCAGTCTGAAGACACAAAATGAAAACAATTTGAAAAATAAAAATATCTGAGCAAGAGGGAGGGGGTTTACAGTAAAAGGGGAATTGAGGAAGAGAAAAGGGGGGAGGGGGGGCAAACTCCAACTGCTGAGGAAACCCAGCAACACCACAAGGGGGGGGGGGGAGAAAAAAAAAATCAACTGGTAACAGGTTAGAGGTCATCATCCTCATCTGGCAGAGCTGTTTCTGATGCCACCTAAAAGATGAGGGGGGAAAAAATGACGTTAAATCACGTGCTAATAAAGCGTTATCGGATTCAAAGGTTGCAACATCACACCATCAAGTCCAGTACTACAAAAAGGTGTACATACTTTAAGGTCATGCTCGTACTGTGCAGCAAGTGATGGGTCCATGGCGATTTCGGGTGGGGCGAGAGCAGGCATCTCCACAAACTCCAAGTTGGGATCTCCGATCAGCTTTCGTGCAAGCCACAGGAATGGCTTCTCAAAGTTATAATTACTCTTGGCGGAGATGTCGTAGTACTGAAATGGAACAGAGATTCAAAAACATTGACTCCAGCTTCACACAGTAATGAATGGAAACCTTATTCTACAGCTCCAAATAGAACAATCTGGATCAGTGTTTATTATACAATATCTATAATAACACTTAGACATTGTGTATAATAGTTATTGTACATATGTAGCTATACTAGTTACCATAGATTGCATATTTGTTACTGTATAACAGTATACAGTTTTTTAAAAAATCTGTTTTGTACTACGAGAGCCAAGTGAAACCGGAGTCAAATTCCTCGTGTGTCCACATACCTGGCAATAAAGTGCGTCTGATAATCTATACTGCCCATATTGTACATTACAGATACATAATCTAATATGTACACTTTCTCCCCATATCACTAGACACCCCACTGCTGGAACCAAATCCAGCATGTCAACATACTTCAATAAACAGGATTCTGAAAACAGAAAAAAAAAAAAAAAGGAGGGGAGGGACTGTACTGTATGCACTATACCTGTAAGTTCTTCTTGCGGTGGAACACAATGCTCTTAGCTTTCACCTTCCTGTCCTTGATGTCCACTTTGTTGCCGCACAGCACTATGGGAATGTTCTCACACACACGGACCAGGTCACGATGCCAGTTGGGAACATTCTTGTAAGTCACTCGTGAGGTCACGTCAAACATGATGATTGCACACTGAGCTGGAGACGGGAAGGGAACGGTCGTTACAATACGTCTGAACACGAGAAAAATTCTCAACCTACATTGTTTACAGAAGTGTACCCTGAATGTAGTATCCATCTCGCAGGCCTCCGAATTTCTCCTGTCCGGCTGTGTCCCACACGTTGTATTTGATGGCGCCTCTGTTAGTGTGGAAGACCAAGGGATGCACTTCAACACCCAGAGTTGCTGCAGGAAAACAGGGTTTAGTTTAAGTTATAATGGCTTTTGAGCAACATGTCAAACGGCTTGGAGAAACATTACATCTAAAGAAATACCCTCATAATTTAAGACACTTCAGAACATGAAGTTAAACGGATAAAAACAAATCACACACGTAGATGTAACTAACAAAAGGAAAAGCTTCTAGAATCACAAGGCCCTGATTACCACTCGCTATTCAATGACCATGTTCTTGCAACACTTCACACACATACCAACATATCTCTTTTCAAACTCTCCTGTCAAGTGTCTCTTCACAAAGGTAGTCTTTCCCGTGCCACCATCTCCCACGAGAACCAGCTGTGAATAGAGGAGAGAAACAGTTACACAAACAGCACCAAGGGTATATCACAGATCAATAAGGTTCCCACTAAGGGCCTGTCCACACAAGTACATTTTGTCAAATCCGCATAAATACTTTATCGCTTCGGCCTCGCGTCCAGACGGATACGGCTATTTGGAGGTGTGAAACCGGCATTTTTTGAAAACGGGTCCTAGAGTGGGAAAATCCTAAAACGCCGATTAGCCCAGAGTCGTCTGAACGGCGAATACGGCTTTTTTTCAGAAACAATGACGTACAAGCCCCGCCTCTCTAAACTTTAACATCAGCCGCCGCCGCTAGACGCATCATAACAATAGCGGACTACAGGCTTGTGCTCGTACTGCAGAAACAACTAGTTTATTATGGCTGCTGCAACAAAACTGCCTGCTTTTATATTACTGCGAGGAGCAACGTGTTATGAGCTTGTTTGGAAACAGCACGTGACCTTTATACGCATGCTCCGTGGCTTCTCTTCCGGTTTTAGTTAAGCCCCGCCTCTCTCACCTTTAACATCAGCTGCCACCGCGAGGCGCGTCATAACAGCAACAAAAGCGGACTACAGGCTTGTGCTCATACTGCAGAAACAACTAGTTTATTATGGCTGCTGCAACAAAACCACCTGCTTTTATATTACTGCGAGGAGCAACATGTTATGAGCTTGTTTGGAAACAACGCGTGACCTTTATACGCATGCTCCGTGGCTTCTCTTCCGGTTTTAGTGTGTTGGTGCGGTGGCGTCACAGCGCCACACACAGGCCTGGCATATGTACACAGCGTTTTGGTCATTTCCAGTGAGTCCGCAGATAGTTCTGGAAACGACGCTGTGTTTACGGAGATTTTTTTCAAAACGACAACAGCTGCGTACTCGTGTGGACGGGGCCTAAGTCATGGGAAAATATATATGTTGTTATTTGACCTTGTGTTGGTGCAGAATATAAAGAAATACTTCAAGATTTCAGAGTCCGGGACTATTATTGAGATCAATAACGCAAACTTCTATTTTTTAAACAAGATTTCAGAGTCAGATATGAAACTTAAGCTGTGATGCTCAACTGCTTATATTATTAAGAGACAAATGTTAAGGTTACCTTAAACTGAACCTGTGGGTCGTTCTCTGCCATGGTTGAGTGAGGGAGTTAAATTGTGACTCAGCAGCGGGACTCTGTGTGAGAGAGAGAGAGAGAGATGGCGGGATGGTTATGAAGAGCACACAAAAGGGCCGGAACACAAAATCCGCACTCAGATCTTTTTAAAACTCCTGATAGACCAGAAAAAAAGAAAAAAAAAGATCGAGAGGGGAAAAAAAAAAAAGAATAAAAGGGACTAAAATGGACAGCGCGCGCACACACACGGGTTAAAGAAATGCGTGTTAAAGGCAGGAAACATGCCGGACTCCCTCCCACAGGCCTTCACAGCTCAAACAGCTCCTCGAAAACAACATCTCGCTATTATAGAGCGCCTTCTTCACACCGCCGCCTTACTGCAATAATTTCTAGTTTCAACTGGAACAAACCCCGTTTCCCTGAGGCTAATGATGCTAACATCGACGCTAATGCTAACAGGCGCTGCCCTAAAAAAAAAAAAAAAAAAAGAAAACTAGGCCTCAAACGCTTCTGTTCGCCCGGAGGGAAGAAAAAAACCGCATAACACTTTTTTTTTTTTTAAAGTTACTCAAATTTATGACCTGAAATCAAACCCGAGGTTAAAACAAGAGCAAAAAACCCACCATGGTCTATTTTCTAAAAGGTGCTAAGCTACAGCTAGTCATGCTAACATGATGCTAAAAGCTCCTAGCACATACAACGCCTAGATTAGCTATAGCTTTTAAAAATACAAACAACTAAAATACACAGCTAGGGTAATATAATTCCTCAGCTGTTAGACTGCTGAGGTAAAGGTTTTTTTTTTTTTAAATCAAGTTTTGTGATGAAAGTAAATTAAAACCAGGTCAGGCTTACATCTCAGCACTTTGTGTTCCGCGCGACGCGCTATGAAGAAAAGAGCAAATGGCAGCGCCCGCGCGGGACTCAGCAGCGTGCGCCGGTCACATAAACGCTTCCGCTGGCACCACGTGACACGGGGAGAGAAAACCCGCGCGCGCACACGCGCTTAATAGAACGCGATATCATATCGCCGCGCTGTGGCGCGTGCTTTTAATGCGACGAACGCTTCATACAGGCCGGATTATTATTATTATTGAGAATATTTCACATCTGACACGAAATGTCATTTCCCAATGAAAGCAGGTTTCAGGGGAAAGTCTGTCATGCATGCTACAAGTCACCATCTCATCTCAACTCAACGCAACTCAACTCAATCTCAATCTCATCTCAATCTCATCTCAATCTCATCTCATCTCATCTCATCTCATCTCATCTCAATCTCATCTCATCTCATCTCATCTCAATCTCATCTCATCATCTCTAGCCGCCCCAAAGCCATTAAAACAATTCTCCTCCTAGGCTCTTTCCACCTTTGTGACTAAAAGCTTATGTTTATTTTATGTA
>JAPEKL010000027.1:6225614-6236057 GCA_028877455.1 Bagre pinnimaculatus | reverse complement strand
TTTTTTCACACACTTTCAGACATTCCAGGCGACCCCATTTGAATTCCAGGCGACCCCAAATGGGGTCCCGACCCCAGTGTTGAAAAACACTGTCTTAACAACTCCGCCCCCGCTGACGTAAGCGGTTCTGTCCTCTGGCCCAGCAAAGAGTTGGTGCGAGCCTGGAACTGTTTTTTTTTTTTTTCTGGCCCCAGAGCCAGTTCTTTGTCAGTGGAAACAGAAAACCCGGTTCCAGACTAAGCACTGGGCCCGAACCAGCCGCTTTGGTGGAAAAGGAGCATGTGAGTGTGTGTTCACTGCTTCAGATGGGTTAAATGCAAAGAGGAATTTCACAAAATAAAAGTTGTGCGTGCTTTCTTTTTCTTTCTGATGGATGGAGAGAGACCTCTGCTGGTGTGTTGACAGACTTTCAGAACAATAAAACTTCCTTTAGTTTCGTGTAGATGGGAAAGTTAAAGGCGCACGCTTGGAAATTAAAATAGGAAGAGTTCACTATTAAACATTGATGATAATAATAATAGTTGTATGTGGTGTATTGGAGATTAGAAATGAGCGAGGCTCGTGTATAGTCCTGCACCGGAAGTATCTCTCTCTCTCTCTCTCGCGCACGTGTCTCTCTCCTCTGGCCGGCGGAAGGATATGCAGTGATGTGCGGCGTGAACCGGTGGCGGAGTGCGGAAAGTAGTCCGTGTGCTCGCGCTCCGCCGCTCTACTCGCGCAGACAGCGGGGAATATGGCGGCTCGGATTCACGAGGAACCCGAGAACCAGTTGGACTTGCTGCTCAAAGCGGGTAAAGCACACCGATTTAAGCCATCGCGATACAGCAGCGTCGGTACTGCACGAGTGTGTGTGTGTGTGTGTGTGTGTGTCCCCTCGGAAGCGCAGGATGCAACGGTGCTTTGCGTTTTTAAATCCGGAAGTGCATCTGTGTGAAGAAAAGATGAGCTGAGTTGTTCCTATCTAAGGCTAGGGCGATACATAAGCGCGCGTGTGGATCATATACAGCAGGTGTGTGTGTGTGTGTGTTCTCCTCCTCCTCCTCCTCCTGTAACGGGACAGATGTGAGCTGTGGTGGGAAAGCAGGAAGTTCAAATGGATGTGTGTTTTTATTTATTTATTTACCCATATCTCTTGCTGTCTAACTTTATTAATCTAAACCCGAACATTTTTCTGAATTTTGTACAAATTCATCTCATTATTGAGCGTTTTTTTTTTTTTTTTTTTAAATATACACACGAGCATGAAGGATAACGAGTATTTTATTCTTCATCTTTGATCCATAAAACTGCTCTAGTTGTCGTTTGAGTGTGAAAATAATTCCCATTTAACGTCATTTATGATCTTTAGACGAGTCTCTTTCTGTTTGATGTTGATGGCGGAAGTGTTTTGGAGGGTTTTTTTTTTTTTTCCTGATGACTAGAACACACTTCTTTGAAAATTTCTCGCCCAGCCAATCAGAACAGCAGAGTGCAGAAGTTGTGCCGTCTGGAAGCCAATCAGAGACAGGGGCGGGTCTTGTTTCTCGTGGCCAAGGGGGAGGGAGGGAGAGAGAGTTTGTAAACACGGAAGTTTGTCTTTTGTTTCTCTGTGACGGAAGTCCGAGCCTCTTCAAGCTTTTAATTTAACACCAGATCACTTGAGTGAGGTTAGAGGAATGTGAGTGTCGTCTTCATGCTGTGAAAATAGTTAAAGACGGTGTTTGTGTTTTGTTTAACGTTTCTTTATTCATGTCTACATACCCGAGAGAGACCAGTCTGGACACAGTCATGAGTGAGTGTGTGTGTTTTCAAACTTTTGGCTGGTGCTCTATATGTGCATATAAAATGATAACCTTTTTATGCATTAATTATTCATATGTATATCCAGATTCTTTTATGTCTTTTATTTTACTGGCATCAAAAGGTAAAATAATTGTCCGTGAGTTTGTAAAACAGAGAGGCTAAAATAGTAATCTGAAATAACATTCTAGCATCCAAAATGTTTAATGTTCACGTCTGAAACGTGTAATGTTTATTTGAAAATAATTTTAGAATTGTTGCATGACACAGTGAGGTTAAAAAAAATCATCTTGCCAAAAATAACACTAGCTTAAAAACAACCAGTTTTTAGACATCTAATTATAGTATTTTTTAAAATTTATTTTTGAGAAGACAATTCAGTGTTACAGAAGTTTATATTAGTTTAAAAAAAAAAGAGCCGTAAGTTGACTAAGTGGATTCGATGCATGGAAATATTAAAACGAACAAAACTAAACATGCCTTGTTACTATTATGTTTTAATAATAATAATGCTATAAAGTAGAATTATTCCTGGCAGTGTGAAACCTCCTGTGCACTGTCAACAAGTGATATTTGATTTTGCAAAGCTGTGATTTTATTTTTATAATTTACCAACATTTGTTAATTGCTTAAAAGTGCAGTAGTTGATGGTCTTTTTTTTTTTTTTTTTTTTTTTTTAACTTGTGTTATGGCTAACCTGGAAAAATGTATGTAGAACTTATATATAATGTTATTTATTTGTTTATATACCTACCAACCATGAGAAAAACCTGTTTCGGAAAACTGCACTCTGTAGCGTTCATTTGTGTTTGGATGGGCAGCCTGTCGGTCGATTTATAGACCCATCATCTCGGTGTGAAATCAAGCAGCGCAGCCAGGGTACTTCTCCAGCGAGCAAAATAAAAAAAATAAATCACTTGGAACGTAATTAGTCCAGAATAAACACTTGCCTTTTGTTGACGGATCTCCCCTAATGCACCTTTAAAAGCAAGCTTTAGAAAATAAATTGTGTGAGGCTTTTTTTCCCAAATAAATAAATTTATTTATTTGAAATACACACATTTGTTTCATGCAAATGAATTACTTCTTAATTAGCGTGAAGAGGATGTAATAATAATAGTAGTAGTAGTAGTAAGAGGAGGAGGAAAAAGATGATCAGAGGTTTTATCTGCTTCCTTTCTTTTCCAGTGGAGGTATCCGTTCATGACAAGACCATTGAAGCGGCCGAGGCTCTGCTGCACATGGACTCACCTGCCAGCCTTCATGGTGACCACAGCCCAGGTACTCGAACGCACTCACTCGCACGTGCCCAACAGTGCTTAACGACTCAGGGTGCTCGTAGATAACCCGAGTTTAGATGTTCAGCTTGTGTGTGGGTGGAGCTTCATTAAGGTGTACGTTCTTGATGCTTATGTTGCTTCAGGAAGATGTATAACTTGCACGCCCACAGAGCAGAGAGGGGAAGTACGGTGATGAAATGTACACTGGATCTGTTCTTAGGATGTTTGCTAAATCTTAATGTTTTTATGTGGCATAGGTATGATTTGTCATGCACACAGTGCGTTTTGACTGTGTGAAACTGAGTGGGCAGTAAAACGCTGATCCGGTGGTGGTGTGCATGCGTTCAGCTTGTGCACAGTTTCTCTCTCTCTCTCATTGGACAGCTGTGATATTTAACTGCTATATAAACAAATAAAACCCAATTAAATTATTTTAACCCCTACCGGAGCTGTCCATTTTTGTCTTATTTCATTTTTGTGTGTGTGTAGAGGAGTTCCTGTCTGAGATGGAGGTGGAAGTGAGCACTGAGGACATGGGACATGTCATGGAAGATTCACAAAGTGTGTTGCAGCAAGAAGATCTGCAGAAGAAGAAAAGAGGTGGCGCGCACACACACACACAAATGGATCTGAGCAAATTCGGAAGAAAAAAAAATCCTGCATTATTTATAAATATTTATTACTTGTTCTTGCTAACTCCATGAGCACTGTGTGTATGCGCGTTGTTAATATCAAACGGTGGTGTTTTTGTGCAGGACGGAAATCCAAACTGCCGCGGGCTTGCTGCGACGGCTCCTTGGATCTAATTTATAAGCGGAAATCGAGAGAGAGCAAGGGTAAGAGTGCGTCTGAGCTTTTTATATTTAATGGCTACAGAAAAAAAATGAAACGACTGTTATGGCGCTTTCACACGAGCAAGTAAGTAATTACTAGCTTCAGTGGCAAATTAAAATAAGATGTGCTCTTGCTAAAAGTCATTAGGATCAGACTGTGTTTTCTCTCTGACATGGGTGAAAATGAGACGCACCATTTTTCAGTCATGTCGGACTCCGGTGTTGCTTTAATGCCATCAGACAACACTTATTCAGTAAGGTCCTTAAAGGAGGTGTTTGGCAAGGTATTTATTTAAAAAACATTGATCCGTAATTAATTAGAAACCACTCGGATTTCTAACCCGGTCAGCGTTTTTACAGTTTTACACCTTGTTCGCATTTAACGAGGTCGGATATGACTGGTTGAGATCAAACTACGTGCCTGAGAAGTAGGAGCTGAAGTTGAGAGTGAGAAACTGAAAAAAATGTCAGGACAAGTGCACCATAGGGTTGGTCTGAGGAATTATGGGTCACTTGTTGCTGTATGACATCACAGATAATTTGCATAGAATTGATCCTTAGTGAAATCGCACTCTGTTCGTATTGTCCACAAGGTGGCGATGTTGTCACTGAGTTCAACATCGCATGGCAAACTGTGTACGTGTGTGTGATCTGTCCTCTTCAGGCACCACCACGTACCTGTGGGAGTTTCTGCTGGATCTCCTTCAGGATAAAGAAACCTGCCCTAAATACATCAAATGGACAGAGAAGGAGAAGGGCATCTTTAAACTGGTCGACTCCAAAGCGGTGTCCAAGCTGTGGGGCAAACATAAGAACAAACCAGACATGAACTACGAGACAATGGGACGAGCGCTCAGGCAAGAGAACAGAAATGCTTCAGAATGTGCTTCTGAAAGCGTCTGCGTGCTGCTAATGGAACATATGTGTGTGTGTGTGTGTGTGTGTAGGTATTACTACCAGCGAGGAATTCTTTCCAAGGTGGAAGGCCAGAGACTGGTGTACCAGTTCAAGGAGATGCCCAAAGACATCGTGTTCATTGACGACGATATGGAGGACGGGATGGAGAAAGGCAAAGCGCAGAGTCCCACAGCAGCCGACTACACGGCTCCCAGGCGGAGGAAGGAGAGGCTCTCTCCCGTTTCATCCTCCACGCCCGTCATCAGCATCGCCTCAGGACCGGATGGGCTCGTGTCTGTACAACAGACTCCGGTCACCACGACGACGGGTCCCAGGTAACACGGGAGGCAGGGGACATGACTAACACCATTTCACACTATCTTAGCTTAAATCTCTCCCTCTTTCTTTCTCTTTTTCTCTCTGTCATCGTCCCCCTCCCCCCACCTCTCTTACTGCAGGATGCCTTTTTTTTTTGCCTGCCCATTTTCTTTCTCTCTTCTCTATCTCCTTCTTCCTCCCTCCTCTTTTCTGTCTCCAATTCCCTCTTTCTGACTGCCTGTTTTCTCCTAACACTCCCCCCTCTCTCTCCTCCCTTCCCTAACCTTTCACACTTTCTCGACTCGTAGCTTAAATCTCTCCCTCTTTTTCCCTCCATGAATACCTCTTTCGCTCACTACCCCCCCCCCGTGTCTCTCTGAATGCCTCTGTTTCTTTTTTCGCCTGCCCATTTCTTTCTTTCTGTGACTCTATTTTTGTTCCCCTACCCTTTTTTCTTCAACTCCCTCTTTCATCTCTTAATACTTTGTCTGTCCCACCCTATTATGTCTTCTGTCCCAGTATCTCCTCCTCACTTGTTTTCATCTCTCTCCCTGTCTCAGGACGGTGAGGTTAGCCATGCAGGTGCCAGTTGTCATGACGACGCCCCAGGGTCAAAAGGTCTCCACGGTGACCCTCAACTCTCCCACGAGCTCCTCTCCGGTCCTGACGACGGGCAGCGTTCTGAGTGGGGGGAACAGCGCAGGTAAAATGGTGCTGCAGGCTATGCCCACGCTGGTGCCCACGCAGGGGCAGAACGGCGAGCGGATCACACTGCAGCTCATCACGCTCCCCGCCACCGCTGCCACCACTCCAACCAAAGCGGGCACGCCCATCACACTGCGCACACTCGCACCACTCACAGGGACCCAGGTGCTGCAGCTTGCCGTGTCTTCCTCCACAAACACCCCCACCACGGTCACGGTGCCAGCGGAGGCAGCGCTGACCTCACAGGAAGTCAAGATCGTCAAGGTGGAGACTCTGGAGCAAAGCGCACAGGCCACGACGCACAGCTGAGACACTGTTCACACTCTCACACACACCTGCAGCGCTTGTGTCAAATCAACATATGAACCACATCGATTTGCTTTTATAATAATGACTGTGCTCACGAGGACTTCAGTAATGAAAGCAGCACTACAGCTAAACCCCTCCCCCACGTTCACATTCACGTCCCAACACTATGACTGACCTCTGAACCCAGTCTCCAGCCGAGACGACGTGAGACGCTTTCTGACCTGTCGAAAGTCGAGACGGACTGCCGGAGTCGTCAGGTTGAGGTCACGGTTACGGCACCGAGTCGTAATCGCCACTAAAGACCTGACGGAGAGACTGAGACGCTTTGGACAAAATGCAGCCAAGGGAAAGAAAAGCTTCCACCAGCACCGACGGAAAGCGTAGAAATGACGCTGTACATAAACGGACTCGATAGTCGTAGTGAACAAAATGTAAAGCAGCTTCTGAATTTTTATTTTAGTTTTCGTTAAAGTTTTTCCCAATAGTGTAAATAAGAAATATAAACTTTGATATTTTGTATCAGGCAGTGTTTTTTTTTTTAAAGCAATCTTAAAGAAAAAAAATCTTAACTTTGTAGATCGTAATCATTTCATTTTCTATATACAGATTTTGTTTTTGTTGCATTTTATATCCATTATACCTCTTATCCACATTTCTTTGGCTCATTTACAATTGTGTTTAAAAAAAAAAAAGGGAGAGAAAAGGTATGTGTGTGTCTTTGGACTGAACTTTATTGAATGTTCAGTATTTGGAGCATATATTTTGTTGTACTCCTCCTATTCAAGCTTGTATCCAAGTAGATTTAAATATACAGGACATTATTATGCAAACGAGCGAGATTCTCTTGGCGTTTTGTTTCTTCTCATGGTTTGACGTGTCACCACTCGTCACTTTTTACTCCGTATCTTAATCAGTAGCAGTAGACCGTTTGCACTTGCGTCTTTGTGGGAGGAGAGTACATTAGCGAACTGTAATTTTTCGCAAATATATCACGAATTGAGTAATAGCGACAAGGTCAGGTACAGGAACGTTCAGGGTGGAGCCGTACAGCGATGATGTCGAGTGTGAATTACACAGGCGTCATGAATTTCCTGGTGTTAACCACTAGCTTCGTCAGTGGGAAGAAGATGAAAGCGTATAGAAGTTTAGTGCGAGTTTACTGTAAGGGTCTCGTAGGTTCCTGATGTGGGCAAATGTTACACAAAACACAAACCAAAAAAACCCCAACCTCGTTATTGATGTTCTAAGGCAACGTTTCACCGAGCGCAACCACCTACATTTTACTGCGGCTTTGTGCTCTGCATTTGTACATCACTAACAGCATGTCACATCTTTTTATTTATATATATATATATTGTCTGTAGTTCACAAACAGTTACGGTAAATATATAAACTTGCCCTTTACGAAATGATCTGTTCAGATTTGCAAGCCGTCGTCTATGGGTTAGATTTTAAAGGGGAACTGAAGTCATTTTTAAACTTGCTATTCGTTTTTATTAACCTTATATCGTGACTCGTACTGGCGTATTATATTTCGGTTTTCAGCCATGTTGAATGGAGTTCGTTTGGTCCACGGCAGGCGTCGTTTATCAGCACGATCTTCACGAGACTTCAAACATGACGTGTCGGCGCCGCCATATCGTTCCAATTTAGATTAATTTTGAGATTTGCCAGCTTCATCAGTGACGGAGTGTCAGTCCTGCGCACGCGCACCCGTGTTTGCCTATTTAAGGACCATTTGCATCACGAAGTATTAAGATATGCACGTACGGATTACCGAGCCTTTCTTAGCCTTTGATGTCCTGTTTGCGCCTCGGCTGACCCTTTTGCCTGTGTATATACATATTCTGTACTGTATACTTCTGCACATACATCCACCTCCCTCGCGTACGTGACGTGGAGTAGAGAAGAGTTAGAAAGACGACAGGATAAGGACTAATATGTCGCACAATTAAAACGTGCCAGGTCAGGCGGCTGGTGGGCTTTCAAAATATTATACTGAGCGCATTTCCCATATAATCCTCACTAAGGTTTCGGACAGCACTACAAAACGGCGTCCACACTATAAAGTGAGTACGGAGCGATTTCGGACACGGAAAACTTCCGGCTTGATTACGTCAGCATTCAAAAGAAGGCGCGTGCGTCTTTTGACAACGTCGGCAGATGTATGTCGCTTTGATTTCCGCTGTACGTTTTACTTCCGTCCTACGATGTTTCGCACAGGTCTCGACGAATCTTGTTTACAGCTGTCGCTTTGACATATGGACTGATATATATTACAGAGCATATTTCAAACACAACTTGCTATAGCAGCAAACAATGTATTTCGATATTTAATAAAATGAGATGAATAGAATTTATGATAAATTTGTCTTCAGTTCTCCTTTAACTAAGCGTTAGTGTGTTTATATTCTTCTTATACGAAGTCACGGGCTTTCTTTGCATTTCAAGGCTTCGTGACGGAATGGAGTTTCTCATGCTGCGCTTAAATCTTTACACAGCTTTTGTTTTCTAGTTTGATTCATTCATGCGTGTGAGGAAATCACCTGTCCAGACCCGAATGGAGTTGATAGACACGCTGTTTAACACTGGGGACTCGACCATTTTGTCATTCAAGGACTCCCGTCTCAGATTTCATTTATTTATTTACTGTTGGTGTTTTAACGGGCGAGGCGCAGGAGGTAAACTCAAAGAACCAAACCATGAACACTTGAATTAAACTGATGAAGGAAGCAAGAGAGCAAGGTCAGTAGAGTTTTCCATCCAGCAAATATATTTCAACTCGTATGCTGCTTAATAAGTTAAATAACTTTTTTATTAAGGCTATAACTTGATAGAAGAAAGTGTAAAATGTATTCTTTTCTGTGACCAATCAATGGCATTACTACTAAAGGACCGGTACATTCAACATCTCAAACATCTGTCCTGAGATCGTCTCGACACTATAATAAATTAAGGAATATTGCACAGAACAGAAATGAACTAAAAGCTGCTGCTGATCTGTTTTAACTCAGCAACAGGAGTCTATTTGTGGAACTCGTTCGAGTTGAGGTACTTAAAGTTCGTTTCCTGTTTCAGGAATGTTTAAAAGCTGCACCGGCTCCATTTTGATTGACAGTCACATGAGCCTATGGGGTTCCTGGATGAAGCTGAAGTCACAGACGAGCGAGAGATGATCAGAAGGATAGTGGTACGAGGGTAGGCGGTCCGGGCCGATCTGCTCCTCACTGGGCATGCTCAGAACAGCGTCCACGCTGAATCCATGCCGCGAGTACCACACGTAGTCGAGCGTGGAGCAGCTCTCTCCGCTCGGACGGATCTTCCAGGTGGTGTAGGACGGCTCGGTGATGCCGTCAGCGCTCAGCGTCCTGTACGCGCTCCCGAGGCCGAGCGGAGAGTTTAGAAAGTGGCGGTACACCTCCTCGCTCGGCTCAGCGTTAAAATCTCCGCACACGAGCAGAGGAACGGCTTCCTCCTGCTGCGAGCTCAAGATGGACTTCAGCTGCTGGAGAAGATTGGCACCCTGGGCTCCACGGAAGGTCTCCCAGCCACTCCTCGCTTTCAGGTGCGTCACGGTGACCGAGAAGACTTGTCCCGTGACCTGGCACTGTAGCGTAGCCACGACAGCCACCTGGTTGGTCTTGAGCGCCATGGCAGAGAGACGCAGGTGATGGACGTGGAGCAAACGGAAACGCTCGCGACTGAAGAACAGGGCACATCCGTCAGGGCCGTTGTTGCCACGCACATCCAGGCACGGAGAGCACGGCTTGGGGCAGAAGCTGCTCTGGTAGCCCAGGCTGGACATCACAGGCTGAAAGGTGTCGTAGTAGTGGTCCACTTCCTGCAGACACACGATGTCCGGTCTGTAGGTCAGGATCTCCTCCAGGATCAGGTACTTCCTCTCAGCCCAGTTTAACGCCTCCATCGGGCAGCGCACAAAGCCATCCTTACCCTCGCCCAGAGCTGCAGGTCCAACACAAATGAGAGGTCTCTAAAGCATTGTCACGAAATTACATTTTTAAAAATTCTATATCTCGTGTAAAAATAAACTTTGCTTATGGGGGGGAAAAAAACCCCCCACACTTTCTCTCCTCACCAAAGATATTCGTTCATACAAAATCACTTCTTCAACTGATGAGGAAGTAGAAATATACTTTCCATTTTAAAGGGGAACTGAAGTCGTTTTTCAATTACATTTTCATGACTCTTATTGGCAATTAAGTATTACAACCCCGATTCCAAAACAGTTGGGACAAAGTACAAATTGTAAATAAAAACGGAATGCAATGATGAAGTTTCAAAATTCCATATTTTATTCAGAA
>JAPEKL010000027.1:6155252-6170217 GCA_028877455.1 Bagre pinnimaculatus | reverse complement strand
AGCCTTGATAGCTGTATTTGTTTCTATTTGTAAAGTAAGTGCTTTTTGTGCGTTTGACTTTCACTGAATAAAAAAAAAGCTTTACTCAGTGACTTTGTAGAAGTCATACTTTTAGCTATATGTATTTTATCCTTGTACTTTGGGGGGCATGATAATAGTGCAGTAGTTAGCACTGTCACCTCACAGCAAGAAGGTTCTGGGTTCGTCATCTCTAATATGCTAAATGTACCCCTTTAGGGCTCATTATTGGACCTCATGGTAACTATGTGTATTTTTTAGGGCCAAAAGGCACATATATGTTCCCAATCATTATATAAAGGGTATAAATAAATACCTTAGAGGGTTCTGCCCCAGTGACAAGCCATTGCACCAATAAAGGGACAATAATGTACTTTATTTTGCCTGCATCTGAATGTACATGATGTAAAAAGCTCCCCTGTAGTCCTCCTCCTAACTAAATAGCTAGCTTGTTAGCTAACTGCTACAGTAAAAAAAAGATTCTAAGGGGTTTAGTTTATGATATCATAAACTGAACATACTCATACACTCCAGTACTCAAAGAGAGAGAGAGAGTCTCTGATTTAAGTGGAAAAGTTTGACTTTAGCTATGTTAACAATCTTGGTTCAAATCAGATTCAAACCAGAATCAGCCTTACAAGAAGAACTACCCATTTAAAACCACAGATTTCGGTGCAGGGGTTAAGCAGCTGTCCAGTTGCTCATCAGATTTATTTTTAGAACTATTGTCCAGCTATGGTTTTGGATTTGAGTCATAACCATAGGCTGCATTTTACAAGTGCTGAACATTCCTTCCCAATAAGACGACAGCATTCTTTACAATGTGGTGATCATGAGGGGAGAAGGCATGAGGGAAAAACCATAGATCTTAATAGATCACAGATCCATATGCTATCTAAATTGTGTACTATATAAGCCTAAAACTGAAAGAATTGCACAGCCAGTCTTCTTCTTCTTCTTCTTCCAAGAACATCTGACAATCGGTGGACTAAACGTGTCACAGAATGGAGACCTTGGTTGGGCTCAAGACAACGGGGAAGGCAGAAGCTGAGATGGAGTGATGAGCTCACAAAGTTCATTGTTAACAAGTGGCAGCACAAGATAGACCTCTTTGGCACCAATTTGGGGAGCCCATCGCCCTGCAGTGGGCTGATCATGGCTAGTGATGATGATGTGCTGAAACTGCCAATCAGTTCTTTATTTACATGTTATTTTGTTTACATTTGCGGTAAAGACAGCAAACATTTGCAGTGGGCTAACTAACACTGTAGCTTACAGTGTACAAGAGTACTTCAAAAAGTTCTCAGCCTCGCCCAGAAATAAGGGGTGTAACTCCCATTTTGGGGCATAACTATACTATAAAGCCTTCAAGCTGGCATGCTGTTGCTCCAGGACAATGCGCCTGTCCACACAGCACAGGTGGCAGGGACAGAAGCAGCCAAATGTGGCTTTGAACTATTGCCCCGTGTGCCTTACTCACCCGACCTGGCACCGCCTGACTTCTGTCTGTTTCCCAAATTGAAATCTCATTCGCATGGTCGTCATTTTCAAAATAATGATGAAGTCATCCATGCTGTTGAAGAGAATCTGGAGGCTCAAGATGTGACCTTCTTCTTTAAAGAGATAGCGAAGTTTGAACATCAGTGGACCAAGTGCATTGAAGTTAAAGGAGACTATGTTGAAAAATAATGCAAGAACAATCTTTCTCCTGTGATGTTTTCTGGGTGAACTTTTTGAAGCACCCTCGTTTAAGTATTTGACTATTATAAGATTCTCTTTGGCATTTTGGTCAAAAACAAGTTAACCATAAAGAAACTCAAGAATGGCAAGTGTAGAGGAACAGATAAGGTGTACGGGGAACATCTGAAGTACGCAGAATCTGACTGGCTTCTGAAGTAATTAGTGGTTCTGGTAGGGCTAGTTTGGACATACCTCCAAGTACCAGTCAGGTGGCTTACTTCTAGCATCACATGCCTTTACAAACGAGGCCTATGATCATGTGCAGAGAACTATAGAGCTTTGAGTATTGTTGCTACCATGTCTAAAGTCATATCAGGAATAATCGTTGAGAGAGCTTGCGAGGCATATGAGCATATTCTACCACCATCTCAGTTTGGCTTTTGGTCAAATAGATCAACCGTTGATGCAATCTTCATCCTCTGCCAAGTGTTAGAGAAGTTGAGTAAATCAAGAACACCACTGTTTTTAGCCTTTGTTGATCTGAAGGTGGCATATGACTGGATACCCCACAAAGCTTTGTTGAAGTGTTTTGATACGCGCCTCAGATGCCCATAACTAGTAGCAATTCTACGCGCCTTGTATACTGGCACAAAGGCATATATTAAAGGATCAACTCGCCTGTTTGATACTCTAGTCGGCTGTCGGCAAGGTGCTATGGAATCCCCGTCCATTTTTAATATCTATATGGATTTTGTGGTCAGGGTTGCACGGTAGGAGACAGCAAAAGTATATCCAGAAGCAGGCTTTGCGATCAAGTTCTGTATTCCGAACGAGGTGTCCCCTAGAGAATTACGCAAGAAAGCACCTGCGACGGGCAGAATCGTATAACTGCAGACGATCAGCTTATCTTTGCCGAATCCATCGAACAACTGCAAACAATTCTCCACATCTATGATGACACCTTTACCCGTTTTGGATTACAAATGTCATGTAATAACAGAAACAATGGTTTTCAATATCAGTGAAGATGTTAAAGGACAGGAGAGCCTTGTCTCTCTCGGTGGTAATAAGATCAAGAACATGCGCAACTTTAAATATCTTGGACACAACATCAGTAACTCAAATGCAGAAACCTCTCACTTCCTCGGCACAAGGATTGGTACGGCGTTTCAGAAATGGAACGAACTAAAGCATGTTCCAACAGACCACCGCGTCCTACTGTCAACTAGGGTGAAATTCCTTGTTCGATCCCGCCTGTTATACAGTGTAAAAGCATGGCGGATGTCTGCTGATGATGTCAACAAAATTGAGGTTGTATGGCACAGCTTCCTGTGTCGAATGGTAAAGGGTGCCTTCAAGTGAAAGAATGCTCCTGACTCACAAGACGCTGATGTTGAGGGGGATGTGGACTGGAGCTTCAGACTATCAAATGCAGACCTGTGTGAGATGACTAACACCCCACCTATTAAGCTGACATGTTATGAACAGCAACTTAAATATATAGTGCACATCTGTAGGATGGGCAATGACTGCTTGCAAAAACAACTTCTCTTTGAGGTCAGATCACCAAGATGGACTAAGGTTAAGAATCTGTTGGGTATGAATGCCCAGTCGATAAGACGAACAATGATGGATAAAACGGACTTCTTGCGACTGTTGGACAGAGTGCTAACAGGAGCACCCTAAGGTTTTTTTTAAATCCAAATGGGGAAGATGATGATGATGATGATGACATCAACAGGAATGGGATATGGGTTGGGTCAGGTCAGGTAAAGAGACGTGATAAAAATAAAATCTGTATCAAAATATCAGAATCAAAGATCACACTGTAAATACAGTCCCTGTGTGACTTTCTAGTAGGTGCTTTCCTGCTAGGATGGAACTATTATTAGTGAGGCCCTATGACTGTTAGCCCTGTGTGTCAGATTACAGCTTGCTGTATCTGGACTGGTGTAGCACCTGCTACTAGCTGTAACACTCTCTTAAGCTTAGCATAGGGTACAGAGATACAGTACAGCTAAACTGTATAAAAAGTCCAGTACATGAAGTTGTTTTTTTGTGTGTGCATGTTTTATAATAATAAAAAACCCACTTATTTTCAGTGGTGTCACTTGACGTTGAAGCTACGTGGAAGCAGATTGAAGTTGAGGCCGATATTCTTTTACAGTTTTACGGTGTTAGTTGAGGGGGCTGGACTTATCCCAGTGCTGAGTGACCTGACTGGACGAAGGATCAGTGTAGCACACAGAAACGCAGATGCCCTGTTGGAGCCTCATCTTCAGCTCTGTGGTACAGTACATGTCTTCTCTCTGTGTTCTGTTGCTTTGAGCAGTGGGTGTGCTACTCCATTCAAAATGGCCTGCTACACTATAGCGCCAAATGGCAAGTACATATCAAATGAATAATGATCAATGATTTTAAATTGGATGGTAAACATGAATTCATATTATTGGAAATGTTTCAGTTCTGGATCAGCCCATTTAAATGGAGTCTACTTTCTGCACTGGAAATCATCGCATGCTCAATGGGATTTGATTAATTTGATCATTGTGCCACTGTTGCTGAGAACTTTACCACAGTTAGATATGTACTGTACATGATAATAAAATAAAAATGGAATAAAGTAGATTCAAGTAGGTTATTTGGAAGCGCTCCGAATTTTTGGTGTGTTAATATTAAAAAGTGTAAACTGTTGGAAATATAGACCTAATATGATCTCTTACTAATACTATAGAGTTAGCATCCCTGTAGACTTGTAGCATAAGCATGTACTGTAGTAGCACAATAGCATGTAACATTTCATACAGAAGTCCTAACAATACATTTTTATCAAAGTGATATTAGAAATACCTCTTCATTTCATGCTTTTCTGTACATTTGTTTTTGATCTTTTCAGCTCCAAAACCACTTATGGATTTTGGATGGCGAAGATGGAGCGATGCTACATTTCTAAAACACAAAGGCAGTCCAACACCAGTTAAAAAACAGTACCCTGTGCTTGGAGCAAGACAATGGACAGCTGGGTTCTCGAGGGAGGCAGCTACTCATTCCTCCCCAGTGTTCCAAGTAACTTCAACCTGCAGCACTTGGATGGGCCCAATCGTGTAGAGATCTTCGACATCACTAGTATCCCCAGCCACCGTAGTGCCATATCTGAAACGGCTTGCCTTTGTGACATTTTTGGGGATGACTGTGAGTCTCCGTCTCTCTCCAGCAGCCCGGCTGCTGCGTCTTTTCTGAAAAAGGATGTGGATGAGCAACTACCAGGAGAAGATGTGAATGATTCATCAGGTTCTTACCATACAGCTAATGGTTCGGACCATCTGACTGATGGGAGTGATACATTTGAGGACTCAAAAGACACAAAAGATTTTCTTTTATCTGAGTCTGAGGAATCAAACACACCAGCAAGTGATTTAACCTTGCCAAATGACAACAGTGAAGTTACCTTTGCGAATGGCTCACACAAACCAACAGGAAACTGGCAAGAATCTCATTTGTCTCAGGACACCATCCTAGAGCAAGTTGAAAATTCATCTGACCAGCAGCTAATAATGTCAGCGTCTGAATTTAGAGACACTAATATTAGAGTAACTGGTTCCACACTGGAGATAATCTCTCCTGATCTCTCATCTGCAACCAAGGGTATTAGAGACCAGGATCATACTACCTCGTCTGAGCTTAGGGAAACTGATTCAACAGAGGAGATAATTACTCCTGACCTCAGATGTATAACAAAGAACAGGGATGCTTCTTCATCTGAGCAAAAGGGAAATGATTCAACACAGAAGATAATCAAACCTGACTCCTCACCTGAAAACAGTTGTATAACAGAGCAGAGCCAAACGACCACATCTGAGGTAAGGGAAACTGATCCAACACAAGATTATAAACCTTATAAACAGAAAGAAAGCGCATTTTCAGAAAACCAAGATTCAGCCGAGTCAGTTAGTAACTTGACATTAGAAGAATATCCTAAAGAGAATAATGATCTAAGCTGCTCTGGTGAGGAAGAAGAAAAAATCTCTTTGCCTGATATTTTACCTCAAGAAAACATCTTGCTTGTTCATGAAACGGTAAAAAGTGACTCTTCTGTTGTTCTGAATAACTTTTCAAATGATGGTAGTGACTTTTCCCCTCTCCAGAAGACAGGTACTGATCCTTCTGCAAAAGATACAACACATGATTGGAGAGAAATGTCAGCTCCAGTGGAACATGAGGATGTACCAAATAGATCAGCATACATAAGAACATTTCTATGTGATGATAAAGCAGGACTGTCAGATTTAGAAGACCCTAATACTGCACCTCCATCTACCTGTGTTAATGATAACACAGAAATAGATGTAGCATCTATACCTCAACACATCAATATTTCTTCTGAAACAAAAGAAACAGTAATCTTACCTGAGCAGAGAAGTGCGTCATCCTTTTCAAACACCCCAGAAGGACTGATATCATGTGTGAGTAGTGGGTTATGCTCACCCTCTGGTTCTTCAGTAGATGTTAACGCTTCAGATCCACCAATAATAATACACTCCCCTGTGGATTTCACTATCTGCCCTTCACCAGAACCCAAGAACAAGATTTGGTCAGTTGGACCAGAAGATTCAGCATTCACGCCTGAGAGCCCAGAGAGAGATTATAGACTTACTCCTACAGACAAAGATTCTGTTTCCTCATTTGATTCCAAACTATGTCTTACACCTGAGCCAAGAAGCATTACTTCTACACCAGAAAACAGACAAAATGTCTTTATACATGAATTGAGTCCTACAGCTTCACTAGAACTGAGACCTGCAAGTTGTTCTCCTGAATTTAAAATTATGCAGTGTAGCTCCCTGACTCAACACTCAGAGTCACCTCAAATTGAGAAAAAAGCACACCAAAATGACTTTCCATCCCCAAATCAGGTCCTAGCACAAACCCTTGATGTAGATGGAAAAATACATACAGAAAGTTTTCTGTCAACAACACTTTCTACAAAGAAAGATCCAGACATGACTATTCCAACTATCTACAACCTTTCATCAACACAGGGAGGTATATTTAGTCCATCAACAACTCTGCCAAGAGATACAGTGTCCCATGATCTAAACAGAACAAGATATACTGATAGCCTTATGTCAGATATACTCCCCACAAAGGAGAGTACAAATATGGCTATCTCATCTAACTTTTCATCAATGGACAGGTGCATAATTAGTCCACATTCAACTATAAGTATACCGAGAAGTACAGAATCTCCTGATGTACACGAAATAAAATCTATGGAAAGTTGTATTTCAACCATACCTCCTGCGAATGAGATAGTAAACATGGCCATCTCACCTGTCTCCAACCTTTCATCAACAGAAGAAGGCATGTCTAGATTACCATCAACTTTAAATATACCAAGAGATACAGCATCTCCTGATGTAGTGGGAACAAGATCCACTGAAAGCTCTATGTCAGCTGCACATCCCACAAAGGATATTGAAAATGTGTTCTGCTCACCCCTTGTACAGCCTTCATCAACAGAGGGAGGCATATCTAGATCACCACCACATTTAAGTGCACCCAGAGACACCGCATCTCCTGATGTGGATAGAATAATTGGTGTGAAAAATCCTGCATCGACTACAGTTCTCACAAATGAGACTACAGTTATGGCTATCTCACCCTTCTCCAACCATTCACCAACAGAATCAAATATAAGTATACCAAGAGATACATGGTCCTCTGATGTAGAGGAAACAAGATGTGCTCAAACCTTGTTGTCAACTATGCTTCCCATAAAGGATATTGAAAATGTAGTCATTATACCAGTCACACACATTTCATCAACAGAGGGAGGTATGTCTAGATCAACGTCAACTTTAAGTATACCAAGAGATACGATGTCCCCTGATGTAGAAGGAACAAGATGTGTGGAAAGTTCTATGTCAACCATACCTTCCAGAAATGATATAACAACCACGGCTATCTCACCTGTCTCCAACCTCTCTTTGACAGAGGGAGGCATATCTAGACCATCATCAAATTTAACTATACCAAGAAATACAGCATCTCCTGATGTAGATGGAATAAAATGTGTGGAAATTCCTACATCAAGTACAGACCTTACAAATGAGATGGCAGACATGGCTAACTCACCCATTAACCTTTCATTAACAGAAGGCATATCTAGACCACCTTCAAATGTAAGTATACCAAGAGATACCACACACCTTTATCTAGATGAAACAAAATACATGGAACAATCAAATGAAATTCCCACAAATGAGACTACAAATATGGCCATTTCTCCCATCTCCAAATTTTCATCAATAGAGGGAGGCATATCTAGACCACCATCAGCTTCAAGTATATCAAGAAATACAGCGTTTACTGATGTAGATGGATTAAGATGTGTAGAAAGTCCTATATCAACAATACTTCCAACAAATGAGGCTCCAAATATGGATATCTCACCTGTCTTTAATATTTCACCAACTGAGAGAAGCCTATCTAACCCACCACCCCTAAGTATACCAAGAGATACCATGTCCCCTGATGTAAAGGGAGCAAGATACACTGAAACGTCAAAAGAGAATCCCACAAATGAGATTACAAATATGGCCAATTCATTCATCTCCAATGTTTCATCAACAGAGGGAGGCACATCTAGACCATCGTCAACTTTACCAAGAGATGCTATGTGCCTTGAGATAGATGGAAAAAGATATGTGAAAAGTCCTACCATACCTCCCACAAATGTTGCCATCTCACCTGTCTACAATGTTTCTTCAACAGAGGGAGGCCTATCTAGACAACCATCAAATTTGAGTATAGCAAGAGATACTACGTCCCCTGATGTAGAAGGAATAATGTACACTGAAAGATCAAATGAAATTCCCACAAATGAAAATACAAACATGGCTTCATCTATCTCCAATCTTACTTCGCCCTCAATTATACTATCAGACAGAGTGTCTTCCCCTAAAATGAGGTATCAATCACTGGACAGAATCAATAATCATATACCAGCACCAGAAATGTGCATACCCCTGGAATACAGAGATAATCACCTTTCAACCACAGTCAGTCAGAAGGTGGATCTTCCATCAAGGGTACCAGGTGATGTAGGTCAAATAGATGATACTAGCTACAAAATTTCCCTTAAAAACTGCAGTCCACCTCAGGATGATTGTACAGACATTGCTTCAGTACCTTGCAGCCAAACTGACAAAATAAGTGAGCCACCTGCTCCCAAATTATCTGTAAAACAAATAAAAGAAAGTTGGGAAAGGATGAATGAGAGCATTTTAAATTCTCTGAATCCATGGCAAACATCCAAAAAGAGTTTAACGGTGCCTACTGCAAAGGAAATAAAGACTGGTAATGATAGTGGAAGAGAAATGTTGGAAAGAGAATCAGCAGGTCGTGAAAAAACATTTGGGCAGATAGCTATGAGACCTGGGGAAAGCCCCAGTGTTTTACATAGTAACAATCATAGCATGTATGAAGGACAGTCATGCAGGACCAAGGGGTGGAGTGGGGAAAGGGTGATACAGGAGGAGCATACATTAGGAAAAGGGGTGGGGAATATAGCAGAGGGTAGTTACAGAGGGGAACAGGTTGAGCTGTCATTCAGCACCAGGAATAGAAAAGGGCCTGCAAACCACAGCCCTGCTCCCTCAAGCCGAGCCCCAAAGTCTGGAATTCCACCTCGCTATTTTGAGTCTCCCCTGCCAACTCGGCGGCAACAGAGTCTTCTCAGAGCACAGAACTTACAAAAAGAGAGCAAGATTGGTGCCAAGAAGGTTCGTTCAACTTCTCAAAGCCTTCAAAGTGGTGCTCGTCGTCTTTCTTCAGAATGTACTAGCGAGACTTCCAGTATGGGAAGTGAATTTGATGATGCAGACAGTGAGGTGAAGTGGTTCACAGACCAGGCCTTCAGGAGCCTATCTAGCCCTCAGGTGGACTATTTGGATGTCTACAGCTCTAGCTGCGGGTCATCTATAAATGTTTCACAGCCTTCTACAATGGACAGTCCAGGTTCTGCTACATGGATTTCCTACACAGATTTGCACGACATGCTACAGGAAAATGATGATGTTTTATGTCGTACTTCTTCATTTTTACCCCACGGTACACTAGACCCAGCAAAGCATTTTGAGATGGGTAGTTTTGAATGTGTTGATGTAGCAGTGGAGGGCAAGGAGGAAACCAGTAGTGGAAAAAGGACAGTCCCAAAAAGACGGATCCAATTTAAGAGGCACAACTTTGATGAACAAGAGTCTCCTGAGAATGAAGGAAAAGCTATGGATTCACTGTCCACACAGACCTGTTCAAGGGACACATTTGTTTGTCAACATAGTACCCCAGCATCAATGCAGGAAGATCTGGTTCAAGGTGAACATGAAATTCAAGCTGGTAAGAAGATGCTCCAGAAGTCTACATATTTAGATGAAAGTTCACCCAAGAGTAAAATGGCTTCCAGCATTATCAAAAACGTTCTTTCAAAGAAAATGGATACTGCTACCAAAGAATATTCAAGAAGTGAACCATGTGAGAATAAAAACAAACACACTGAAATTCTCTCTGGAGGGGATTCAAGCAATGCAGAAGGGCAGAATTCCAGCCTACCTTCTGAATACAGTTTGTCCTTTGAGGACTTTGGAGGCAAAGAGGAAAGAAGCACTTATCCTCAGAAGAGGAGCTGCAGGCCCAAGGTTCCCCCCAAGCCAGTCTTCAAAGCTAACTGTCTACCTCCTAACAGCAACTCTGCAGATGTGGCGATTCAGTGTAAAACCTTAGTGAAGGATCAGATAAGACCCATAATGGTTGGTGCCTTTGAAAGCAAAACATCTAAGAAACAGATCTTTGGGAACAGTGAGAAGGAGGCAAGTAAGGTCAGAGAGGAATACAGCAGTGACTCGGGAAGTACCATTAACCGGTCCCCAAACTGTACTGCAATTTGTGTTGCAAGCACACAGAGACGAATGACAAACAGTGACAGCAAATACCCCATGACACCGGAAACCCATAAACAACAGGAGGGCAGCAGCAGTATGTTCTTGTCAAAAACCCCTGGAATCACTCTCAAGTCTTGTACCATCAAGGATAAAAACAAGTCTTCCTTGAAGGCATCTCTCTGCCCTGAACTGGAAATATCCAAAGACACCAGATGTGAACCTCTGTTAGGGTTAGAGGAAACACCTGAAGAACGAATGAGGCTCAAAACAGGGGTTGAGGCAGACACTGGCGAGGATAATGAAAAGAACAAGGCAAAATCTGTTATACATAAAGTAAGGGATGTCAGAAAGCTGGTAAAAAACACCTACAACCTGTCCTTCAAGGCCTCAAATACCACTCTCCATGTAAAGGATGTAGTGCCTGAAAAACAGAAGGGAATGCAACCAGAAAATCCTCATCCTTTGCAGATTGAATGCAAAGCTATCAGCTGTAAAGGTAAGTCAGCATCTTGCAATAAATCAACCACCCAACAAGATATAGCACATACTACTGACAAATCAAAGATGCCACAAATGGATTCACCAAAACGAAATGATGAAGGTATTACAAAAATAACAGCCAAGGCTTCCTTGCCAAGCATTCAACATTCTGATGTGGATTTGTTTGTTGGTTTGGATAAACATAACAGCATATCTCCATCTGGTAATTGTGAACAGAATAAAAAACTAGAAATGCCTTCAAGGCCATCAAGTAAGGAAATATCAACATTAGTATTTCTGCAGGATAGCACACCCAAGTCTGTGCAGAAGCCAACAAGCCCTGCTTCCCCCGAGGTAAAAACTGCTAACAGTAGCCATTCTGTGTCAATGCTACGGAAAGAAAAGGGGATGCAAGCTGACATTGGAGTTTGTGATGTCCTGAGTGAAGGAGTGGGTGCTAAACCTAAGCATATCAACAGGCTAGAGGTCGTTGGAGTTTGTGATGTCCTGAGTGAAGGAGTGGGTGCTAAACCTAAGCATATCAACAGGCTAGAGGTCCCCTTACAGACCTATGCATCAGAGGGAACATCAAGTGAATCCCAGAAAGTGAAAAAAGAAGATGCTGATTTACCTCCTGAACAGAATATATCCTTAAACAGTGCTCTACAGACAAGAGAAGGTAACTTGCAGGTTAGGAGTTCTCCAAAACTTAGGGAAGTGAGAGTACTTCCCAGTGGAAAAGAGGGAGACAACCAGAGTCAAGGAGATTTGTTACAACCTCCAAAAGAACAAGAGACTGCAGTTGCTGCATCAAGCAAGGCAGAGGTAAGAGCATTTTCTAGTAACACAAAAATTCATGGAATGCCAGTAACATCATCTAAAGAGATCGAGTTACCCATTCAAGTGAGGTCAATATCCAGTGACAGACCAAAACCATCTGTACTGCCTAAACCGTGTTATAAACAGCCATTTGCAGAAATTAGGTCAACATCAACCGACTTTCCTAAAACAGACACCACTCCAACAGCATCTATTTTAAAAGAGCAAGCACATTTAAAAAGTGATGTTAAAATAATTGAGACATCAGCTACAGTGATACACAATGAGCAATCCACCAACGCTGCATCAAGCAATACCAAAATATTGGCTGTGTCAGCTGTGTCCAGCCACAAACCTCAAACTATCCCAACAACATCAAGTTCTGCACAGAAATCAACAGCCACAACAAGCAGACAAGAGGTATCTATCACTTCAGTGCAAAACTCCAGCAACCAGCAAAAGCAGAACATTCAAGAGCAGGTGACAGCAGCAACTTCTTATGCATCTAATTATCAAACCTTACCAATTGTTTCACAAGCCAATACTTACATGCAGCCTACAGTGACAGCATCATCTAGTAACCAGTTACAAACAGATAACTTTCACTTTCCTACATCAGATGATCCACCCAGCTATGATGAACGAGAAAGTTTTAGCCCCTTGCATCTTTCTGATTTGCCCCCAAGGAGGAAGAACAGATACCATCCTACTACCAAACATTCTCTTTGCTCCTGTACATCATGTTCCCACCCTCAATTTGGCCAGCCCTATCACGGCTCACAAAACCAGACACCACCAGCCCCTCATTCACCAGGTCAGGTGATTTCATGTCCAGGAGTACCACCACAGGCCCAGGTCCGTCCTCATCAGTGCAGACCAGATGGCCAAGCCTCAAATTACCCATCTGTCTCACCGAAAACTACAGTACAACAGGCTCCGGCCATGATTCAGCCCATCCACCACTCTCATACCTGCCCTGCACCAGCCATACAACCGTATGGTAATGAGCAACAGCAACCTTCTACTCAACACATGGACAGACATTCAGGTAATCAACGTTCACCACAAGTTCCAAGTGGCGCAACATATCGGGAACACAGTCGTTCACCTAATATAGCTCCTTTGGACCCTAGATCCCAGTTTTTCAATCCACAAGAACTACCACCAGCTTTTGGTCATGAATATGGGAATGATGGTCCTGGGGGTGGAAGTGTATTGTACCCAGAAAATACAAGTGGGCTTGGATATGGTCAAAGCCCCCGTCGTGTACTTCTAGATCCTGAAACTGGGAAGTATTTCTACATTGAAGTGCCAATGCAGCCAGTGAGAAAAATGCTGTTTGATCCAGAAATTGGCCAATATGTTGAAGTTCTCATACCACAGCAGGCTATGCCCAGTTCTAGTATGTATCCTCCAACTGCTGCTCCATACCAGGGTCCATACCAGGGTCAAGGGTTATATGCATCCCAGTACCTCCCCTATGCGATGCCACCCCATCCTCAGCCTGCCCAGCAGCCACGACATCCAGAGCCCTCAGTTCCAACATCACTCCATCAAAACACCATGGGATATGGAAGCTCAGGAAGCCAGGCGCCAAAATCAGATGTAAAAGGACATCCATCGCTGGATCAGAGTTATTTAGAGAGCATGTATTACATTCCTACCGGGATGAATGCAAGCCCAAATTCTACCCCTTCAGACTGCTATCACAAACCAGCAACAAATATGCCTGCTACTGGTGGCAGGAGGGCATGAAACAGTCCTAGATTTTGAATTTGCATTGTGTGGTGCCATGCAAGCTTTTAGAGTAAGGTTACCAGGAGCTTGTGACAAATTATGCCCAGTAAAATTATACTGAAATCAACGCCAATGTAAAAATACCAACAGTACTGTATAAAACAATGTTCAAGAAGAAGCATGTCCTTCTTTCTAGCACAAACTCCTTCTCAATCTATACATCAAAAGTAGCCCAGCTGTGGAAGAAATGTTTTAATTTGTTATATGATCGTTACAGAGGTGCAGTGAGTTTATGAAGAGCTAATGCTAAAAAAGAAATATGTACAAAACCTACTTACAATGCTAGTCATCACTCCATTTGACTGAGCTGGTGACCAAAATACTATTTTAATGTTTTTCTATAAACATGCCTACATTGTGTTTTTTTTCCAAACATTATATGTCAGTATGGTTCATCATAGTAAGCTTCCTTGAACACAACCCCATTAAAAAGAGTTTTGTTGCATGTCAATATCAGGTATATTTGCATTTTAGTGCATTATGAGTTCACAGCAAACAATTTACTGACTTTGGAGAATTGTAATAACTTGATGAGCATTATTATTAGCACCTACTTCACACCAAGTTTCCCAGGTGCAGTGCAGGCATGTTTCTGAATTTGTAGATATCAGTTCGAAATTGAAATATTGATACTAAAAGATAATTCACTGTAAGTGAATGCATAAAGCAGTTGGATATGCAAATGAATATGAATATGTCTGCCAATGAATAAATTATTAAACATTATACAAAGTGCAGAAAGTTTTCTAACGATAACATCTTACAAAATGCCATTTTTACACACAATTTTATCAAATTAAAAGCATTTGTTCACCACTACAATTTATGCATCCTGTGTTTCCTTGCTGATTGGCATTGTGTCAATGAACTCTCATCAGATAATTGTTCAAACTGGCATATGATTTTTCATTCTAGTGACCTTAAAAATGTATGAACAAACCCATCTCTGAGAATTCAAACCATTTCAATATGGAAAGAGTATTCACAAATAATTGAACATAAATTAAAGTGTGAACTTGTGAGTTGGTTGATAGTGATATACAGTATCTGGTATTATCCAGGACGTCATGAATAGACTCAGACTACCACCTAGTGGTGACTGTTTTACTGTTCTATAAATATGAAAAGGAAAAAAAAAGACTGAAGCAGTATCTTATCTCATCTCATTATCTGTAGCCGCTTTATCCTGTTCTACAGGGTCACAGGCAAGCTGGAGCCTATCCCAGCTGACT
>JAPEKL010000027.1:5778016-5789344 GCA_028877455.1 Bagre pinnimaculatus | reverse complement strand
AACATGCAAACTCCGCACAGAAAGGCCCTCGCCAGCCACGGGGCTCGAACCCGGACCTTCTTGCTGTGAGGTAACAGTGCTAACCACTACACCACCATGCTGCGATCTTAGAATCAAGTTCCTATTAAAGTGGCCAGTGTTTGTATAATCAGGACAATGTGCTGTGGTGCAAGTAGAATAAAGCATGCCTGTTTCAGAAAATAATCAGGTGGAACAGGAACACTGCTTTCTCACACCACCCTGCTGTGGATTAATTTCCTATGACTGCATGCCCAAGAGTCCTTTATCCCTTACAAAATGTATAACAGTGCATTATGTATGATTTGCTCTATCGATCTGTCTAGATGTAAAATACCGACTCATCACAAAACTATTTAAAAAAAAAAACCTGGATTATATAGGTATCCAATGTAGGAATATAAGAAAAATAAAAGTAAGTAATATCACTAAAAGTATGTAAAAGTGAGAGTTTTAAGCTGCTCGTTCTGCTCTCTTGTGCACTTCCACTTGAACAGGTATGATCTTGTTTAATTCTCACTGGTAAAGATCCAGGACTTAAATACATTAGATTTAGTGTAGAAAATTAATACTGTCTGGGTGTTTTGTTTTTTTTTCCTTCAGTCATCCAGGTCTTCACAATTACAACACAGCTGCTGCTGGTTTGATATAATCTCAATAAAATATTATTTTAAATAAGCGAACATGTAAACTACTGTGTGCTCACTGACACGGACACTCACATTGACTGCCATTAACACTGAAAGAAATAAAATAACAACTCTCATATATGAATACTAAAATCAAAGACTTTTAAAATAAAACTGTTAAAAAAAATGTGACTGATATTGGCCTGATTTTCATATAAGGATGAAACACTGAAACCCCGGGGAGGGCGGAGGCGCCTAATACTGTCATTTCAAATCATTGAAACTATTAACAAGCTCTGAATAAAACAAACAAAATAAATCACTCATGAAATTAAAATAAATATAATTTTTGACTTATAGAAGGGAAAATAAGGCGTAATCTTATACCACACGCAAGAAATAATTAGCGACATGATGGATTAGAATGCAACTAAAACCGCAGACCTTACAACACTTCCATGTGTAAAACTAATCCCGCCTGAATAGGGCTTTAATAATTATTTAGATGGGCAATTAATATAGAAATAACAGAAATACTGAAAATAAAATGTGCATTTAATTTAACACACGTTTGTTTCACTATCCCTGTAAGGACCTTCCATTGACATAATTGTTATTGCAGTTAATTAATGCTGTGCTGCACCTCAACCTGATGCTAATCTCAGTAAAGAAAAGGAAACGTTTTGGTTCTTTTATTTTAATTTTTTGTTTAAAAAAACATAGCAGCAATTTCCCTATTGGGGACCATACAGATGTCCCCACAAGGTCAAAATTGTCAAATTTTATTATCCTTGTGGGGATATCTGATCCCAAGTAGTATATAAACACACACACACACACTAACACCACACCTGCTGCTGACTTGATATAAACTCAATAAAAATTATTTTAAATAAGCAAACACGTAAACTACTGTGTGCTCACTGACACGGACACTCACACTCTCACTGACCGCCATTAAAACTGAAAGAAATAAAATAACAAGTGTCATATATTTTAGTTTACGCAGTGTTTTATGAATACTAAAATCAAAGACTTAAAATAAAAATGTGAAAAACAGGACTGATATTGACCTGATTTTCATAAAAGGATGGAACACACACAAGTACCAGTCAAAAGTTTGGACACACTTACTCATTCATCTCATATATATACTGTGTGGAAATTTTTTTTTCATTTAGCAGATATAAATAATACAAAACACAAAATCTAACAAGGACAAAGTTACAATCAATCAATAAGCAACCAAACAAATAAAAACACTTTTCAAAAATAACATTTTTAAATGATTTAGCGGTAAAGTGGCATGTTTTATTAAAATATTTCTCAGGATAAATTATTTTATAATTGATAAACTTAAGTATATTATACATTATATAATCTATAATTGTAAGTGTAATAATAAGTATTAAGTTATTATTAATAAGTTTTCAAGCTTTTGGGGGGTAACAGGACCCATTTTTATATTTCTTTAAATAAAACAGTAAGAAAAAATAAAGTATCTGATTTGATGCTATAAACTGGAGGATGTAAAATCCTGAGAGCTGAACTTCACAGGTTTATGTATTTCTAGCTCTGGACTCGACTCACTTCTTGCACCAGACCTCGGACGGAGAGTCGCAGCTCCTCGGACCCGGGACCGCCGCTCAGCCGCTCCAGCGCGCGCACTCTGCTCTCCATCTCGCGCGTTTTAATCACCGCGAGCCAGCACGTGGCCAGAGCAGCGAGCGACAGCGCGAGACACGCGGCGGCAGCGGCGGCGGAGGGCCAGCGGCGCGCGGGGACAGAGGAGCCGTGCTCCGGGGATGCTTTCCTCTCCTCCGGGTGTGTATCCATACTGAACCGGGAGCCCCGCTGGAGGAGATCCGGTCCTGCTGTCGATGATGAGATGATGATCACAAACTCTTCTGCAGCTCACTGATGACTCTGGCGTGGAGAGCGCGCGTGCATGTGTGAGTGTGAACGTGTGTTTGCTGTGGACCGTGAAACGAGGGGAGAAATAAAACCACACCAGCTCCTACAACCAGCTGCCAATTGACTGTGTGTGTGTGTGTGGTTCCGTCCTCTCGAGCAGTCCACTCTTACACTAACTAGGATGCCCAAACAGCACGCCACCTATTGGTTACCATAGTTACCAGAGCTGTACAAGTTTACACATGGTCACGTCACAAAGTTTCCTTAGGGGTCCGTGACGTCATTCAACAACAGAGTTGTTACGTAAGAATTTTTTTTTTTTTTTAAACCCTGGAGACTGATGGACTGGAGTCAGTTCTCACCCAGATGATCATTTATCTGCTCAAGCACAGCAATTTACCAGTGATTAAAATATTTTCAAGTAACTACCAACCACAGCACACTTTTTATCCGTTTATAGTTGCTTTTAATGTTGTGGAACACATCCTGAAGACAAGGTAGTCCCTGTTTATTGCTTTTTTTTTTTTAACTCTCAAGACAAAAAAAAAAGGGGGGGACATGTTACAAAATAAAACGAAAAGCGTTAACTTTTTAAATATTTTCTGAAGGCTTTTCTGTATCAGAAATCCTTTACTAAATGTTAAAGCACCAATACTGGAGACTCTTTACATAACCCATTAAATAAAAAGTTTATTAGCCGTAGAGTATAAACAGCGTCTGCCGTACAAGTTGTTAGTAACACTGCAGTTACAGAAAATTAATCACTGATTGGTCAGATCAACCAGAATTGAGAATTTTTCATAGCACTAGATGGAATTGATTCAGAACAATTATGTAAACTTTAAATAAACTGACGTTCATTTGATGGAGAGAAATGAAAATATAATGCTATGAAGGAACATGTATGTTTATGTAACTCATGATATTAATGGAAACGTTAAACACTCTCTTAAAAGAAAAAAAAAAAATTTACCCCCATGTTCACCAAACTTGATTTGCAAACCTTGCATTTAATTATAATCAATCACCAGAACTCGAAAACAATTTTAGGTATTTTGATGTCCTTGAGCTAGTGGTCAAAATTATTCCATCTCTGCTGCCATCTAGTGTTTAAAATGTGCAACTGCAGCGAGACAAAACAAAGGAACCTGAACTTCTCCATTGACCCTTTTTTTTTATTGAAAATGAAAATAGAATTCACAAAAAAAAATGGCTACACAATGAATTAATAAAGCTATACGTTATTCAACAAATGAGAAAATAAGATTTGCCACAAACCCTTCATCTTCAGCTCTCCCTTGTTTAATGATTGTGGAAAATACAAGATAAGTTACAGATCATAAATTACATTATAATGAAGGGAAAACAACAAAGCAAGACAGTACTGGACATGTGGGACTGATGCAGTCGTCTGAACACAATCTCTCTTTGAGAGTAAAACAAAGCAAAACCTCAAGAGTTCTTCACTTGTGGCCCTTCCTAAGAGCATCAAAGAAAGGATGTTGAACAGCCTCGTCCGGAGTGATCCGCTTGGTCACGTCGTAGTCCAACATCTTCTCGAGGAGATCAAACAACTCCTCATGGGCTGAACTTTTGGAGACCATGTAGTTCTGTTTGGAGAAAGTTAAAAGGGAGGGAGGAAAAAAGGAAAGAGCCATTAATAGCCTGTTAAAAGTTCACCGCATGCTGCTGCTACACTGCATGACAGTAAAAACAGACTGCAAACCAAGATTACACACACAACACTGTATAAATACTTTAGTGCACAACAATACACAACAGAACCACTTATGGGGGGGAAAGGAAAGAAAAAAAGGTGTTTGGAAGCATATTGTGAAAATGTCAGTTATCCAGAGCCAGGAGTCAAAAAGTACTCTAATGGTGGGAGGGGCATATTTGCACAGCCCTGTCAATCACAAGTGTTTATGAGCTCATGTATGCGGAAAAGTGTGAAACACTGCCCTGTGATGCAGATTTAGACTTTTCTAAACTGTCTAGTGACCGCAAACCTCCTAATATGAGCTAAATAAAATGTGTCTATTCTGGGTCTTAAATCGGTAGTTATGCTGTAGATCCATTATGTATTGTAAGATACAACCGTATTTTAGTTTAAAAAAAAAAAAAAAGGCAAATTTTAAAGCACATCCCTTTCTCTTATCAAACTAGGAGTGTGACGTATACCCAGAAATAATTACACCATACTGATGCAGAACGTCTAACAAATACAAAAGAGCATTATGGAGTAACGATGCTCACTCTGAGAGGTTTGCAGTGTTTCCGAACATATCGTCCTGACGACGAGTGCACGTCCCAGTCCAGTTTGTCACGATGGACATATCGCCGTTTCCTGCAGGAATACGACATAATTAATTCGATGCCATAGGATACACACCAACTCCATGCACAATCAGTGAGTGATAACATGTTTTAAAGGTTACAGATTGATGATTTATATAAAAAAAGATAGACAGCTAGAGAGAGACTTGCCTTGTTTTCTGGAGCATGTGCACTGGTATGGGACCCAGAACTCGTTCCATCATGGCCAGATGTTCTTTACTATCATGGGTCTGAAACAAGCACAAGCCATGTTACAGAACATTCTGAGCATTGTTATTAGGATCTGGTTATTCATCTGAAGTTATGAACAGGCTGCATATTTTCATTAGCTCTGCACTGACCTGGAAGAGCGTTGTTCCAAGGTAGTATTCAATAAGAATGCAACCTATGCTCCATATATCACAGGAATAGTCCCAACCCAGCTCTGTTTAACAAAATAAGTAAAGAAATAAATACCGTCAGTGCCAAAGCGTCACCAGTGGTGACCACAGATACATACATTCACATAAAGAGCAGTTCAGAATTACCCAGAATGACTTCAGGTGCACGGTAATGCCGCGTGGACACCACGGTGGTGTGATGCTCGTCCTCATACGTGGCATTCCCAAAATCGACCACTTTCACATCTGGGTTCTTCACCGTTCTCTCGTCTCTCTTCTGTGTAACAAGATGATCAAGATGTTCCTTCAAGTTCTAGCTTTCTTAAACCAGCGTACACGGAGAGCGCTATACAATAAATATAATAGTTAGTGTTATACTTGGTGCTCACCATTTCTGCATTGTACTCCAGGTCATACTCCGAATCAACGAACAAGATGTTCTCTGGCTTCAGGTCTGTGTGTGTCAGCTTGTTTCTGTGCATGACTAAAGAGAACAGAACAGTCAAATGAAACGCATCCAAACCTATAATGGGTTAAACAGTTACACGTGTCAGATGTTGTTATACTACTTACATTTGACTGCTTTGATGATCTGGTAAGCCATATGCCTGATCTGGTCGATTGGAAAGGGCTGGAAGCTGTTTTCTTTGAGGAAGTCAAACGTGCTTAATCCAAGCAGTTCAAACGCGATGCAAATATGGCCGTGGTGATCAAACCAGTCAAGCATACGCACACAACAGCTGTAACAGAAGATAGAAACAACATTCAGAAGTGGGAGTGCTGTCGAGCTGCAGTTTCTTATTCTGACCTGATTTAAAGCAGAAGATGGGTGATGTAACAAAAAACAGGGTAGTTCTTTGGTAACGGAATTACATTCACAGTAAAATGTAATTTTTTTAGTTGCAGTTACATCAGAAAAAAAAAAAAAGCTTTCATTTCTGAAAATTCAAACCACGATTTATCTGAAGCGACACTGCTATAACTGGGGTGATGATTTTTAAATATGGCTTTCAGAACATTTTGCCTTTGATTCCATACTTCAGCAATATCACTGAGCTGTGGTGGGTTTCCTAAAAGCCTCTCAACACCAAGAGCATCTTAACAAGGACAGTGTGTTCATTGTGCTGCTCACGCAACCATTCAGTGATGATCTTTGTGCTACGATGCTTTTGGGAAACTCTGCACGGACCAGTTAAGGCAATTTCATAATTTTGGCCTTTCTACTGAATAACTGCCCCACACTACATGCATCATAATTTATAGGTTGGTTCACTGCCTGCAAAATTCTACTGCTGCATTTAAAAATATGAATTTTAACACAAAACCAATGACACTTCAACTTTTTTTTTTTTGCAGTTAGAATAAAAACATTTTAAAAAATTAAAAATTCCTCTATTTCAAAGTTAAAATTTGTATTAATGTTAACATTTTACAATTTAAAAAAAAAAAAAGTTGCTTCTAGAGTTGATTGCAGTCATTTTATGACGCCCATAATATCCTAATATGAAAAGTGGATTGTTAAATTATTAATTAAAATATCAATATCATATCACACAGCTCGAATTACAAGCCAGGGTAAATTCCCAGTATGTTTTTATACAGCTAGTTTAAAAAAGACACCCAAGACCAGATGAAGGTCAGATCACTGTTGCTTAAGCCGACAGAGTATTGATCTTGGAAAAACTAAGCCAATTAATTAATCATGCAATGATTAATCGATGACACAGGTAGTTCTCATGCGAACTCGAGTACAAACAGGATTACAAAGTCATGCAATTACTGCTAATGTACTTGGAATATCTTCATTTGGATGAAAAAGAACACACAGTTCATGCAACAGCAGCTGTGGCATTACCACAAACTGCCTAATTTAAAAACCACCGTTCTTATTGACTGACAATAACACAACGGTGCTTACTCACTCAATGTCGCGTGCTGAGTCGTTACCAGAGACGTACTAAATTTAACCCTGTATTTGCATTTACTCCTATTTTACCCCTAAATCTAACTGACAGAAAAATCATCCAAAAAAAAAAAAAGGTACACCTTTCACCTCTTCCTCCAGCACTGATACAAGTTACTCACTATTTTTTGCTGCTGTCAAGAGTGTTCACATGTTCCAGCACTTCGACCTCAGACATGGCTGCATCTCGATAGCGTTCAATGTTTTTAATAATCTTCAGTGCAACACGAGCACCTCGACTGCAAAGGTCATAGTACAAGGACATCATTGCAATCGCTGTAAACATAAATGAACCTCATTACTAAATGCTTTAATTCAGATACTCATCTTACCTTTTGTGATCGATGCACTCGACTACCTTCCCAAAAGCACCCTCTCCTAACGTGCACACGATCTCATCTAGGGTGTAAAGACAGGCAGTTAGACACACCAAACCTCCAGTATAAACACAACTGAGACATAGCTGAGCCATCTAAGATATAACTGTAGATAATAAATCGCTCAAAAAATACGATACATGGCATACATGAATGCAAAGCAAATCAGTACTAGGCTACTATAACTGAAAAGTACAGGAAAAACAAGGCTATGACTTCTCCCCTTCTGTAGCGCTGATATAATCATGCTCCCAAAAGCATTTATCCTAAAGCACTACACGTGACATTTCTTCATTTCATTTCATATGTGAGACAAAAATACAACAGATACAGAAGGTATACAAAAAAGTATATATTCTATACATCTCGCCCTGAGTATGTCTCCACTGTGATAGATCAGGTGCCCCTCCTCATCATCCTCAACACTTCTGGATCTTTTCCTGCGATGGCTCCTCTGTAGGTTTTCGGACCACCATCAGCATCACCACCATCATCATCAATAACCCATGAGAATCAGGGGAGACCAGAACACGGCATTCATTCATTCAGCGAGGGAAGAACAGGGGAAGCGATTCGGCCCATTCAGATACCGCAGCAGTCAGGCCCGGCCACAGGGTGCAGCCAACGCAAATTCAGTCCGCGACAGAGATAAGCACAGGGGGCCCACCACATAGTGTGTGTTACAGAAGAAAAACAATGGCAACACATTTTCAGACAGGATACTTAAAATATATTTAAAGTAGACATCATTGACAGTTTATAATAACCTTAAACTAAGATTTTGTTCCCCCACTCCCATGTATTGCCTATTTTTTTCCTAGCATTTTCCTGTTTACTGGAATAACAATAAGTCATCAGGCATTCAACTAGACATTAATGTAAAGTGGGTGACTGCAGTAGTCCATCTACACAAACAAAAAGAAAATGGTGGCGTGATGAAAGGAAACAAGACGGCACTCATACCGAGTGAGAGCGACGGTGACGAGAGCGGCTGCGGGTTTGTCTCCGCCCATGCCGGCTGCTCTGGCCACTGTATCCCGATGACTTGCTGTAGTGGTGCCAGTCACGGTCTCTGTGGCGCACCCGATGCCTCTCCTTCTCTCTTGAAACACTCACGTGGCTCCCCTTATCGCACCCTGAATCCACGGCTCTGACCTTAACGTCCTGCTTTTCGTTCAGACTCCGGCTCTCCAGGTAATGCCTACCGTAGAGCAGGTCATAATAAAATAACACCTTAGCTATTATGACCCACACTATATATATAACATTCAAAGTTTTGTACTTTGCACCATTGTTTTGCCTTTTATTTCCTGTTCAGGCGAATTGTACATTTGTGCTTTGTCATAAATGTATGACTAGTAACATGAACACCATGTGGTGTGATACTGTATGAAGGCAAAGTCAGTCAATGTGTATAAGAACTCTAAACGCCACTTGTGGTGCGTTTATCAAACAGCCTTTCTGTTGACTCTTAACACAAACCAGGAAGTCAACCAGCGGCCCTTCCCAAAAGCAAATATCGAGTAAATGGCATCTGTGGTGGTTCTGCCTTTCACAACAACGCATAGCTAGACAGTTCAAATATAGCTGGGAAGCTGCTGAACCCAGAATGAAACGTGAGACCCACTCAGGGAGGCCTTTAACATAAGTCATGCATCATTGCCACAAATCAGGCCACCACCAACCGCACCCTTTCGGCATGTTTAGTCCGTCAAGCGTGGTCTACGTGTCAAATCAAAAGTTAGTGTCTGGTTTCTTCCAGGAAAAAACAGGAACATCAAATAGCTAATATTAAATCAGACGTTCTGCAGAGCATTTAAAACCAAAGGGTAAAACTTGGTCTACTTTTATACACTATCCAAGCTAGTAATATACCTCATACTATACCACCAACAAAGAAACATTTTTACAAAATACCATTTAAAATGTATTTTGGCCCTTATTCTAAAAAGCATCATAAAATCAAATCAGGAATATGCTAACATCTGATATATATATTATATAAATTAAGTTTTGAAAATCCATCTTTTAACACACATATCTGGACATTGAGATTTAAATTAAAGTTTAGAATAAAAAAATGAGGTTTACCCGTCACTGCATTTGTGATGATGTTGTTTACGGTACTTGTTTTCCCGTTCACTGCTGTGTGACTCTCTTCGATGGCGCTTTCTTCTCCAAGCCTTTTCCGTCCAGCTGTTTTCTCTACTAGCCAGGGAATGACTTGTGATTTCTCGCTGCCTCATCTGCCAAAAAAAACAACACAGCTCCATGAAAAGAAACACACACACTGATACGGAGGTAACCAACTATACTGGAGTTTTAAAATTACACAGTGAATTGGAATCGGAATCAGAATGTTTAGTGGCTAAATACGTTCACACAAAAGGAATTCAGTTGATGTCTCCAAAGCAACACTCCTCTCCTATTCAAGATATTGTGCACAGTATTCTGTAAACCATTTTTCCTTCATGGATAAGAATGAATCAGACCTGGTGATTTTTAAACTGTGTTATTTATTGCTTTTTATCTAAAGCCATTTAATAAAGCCAGAAACAGCAATAACAATATAAAACACAAGGCATCTATTTGAAACCCAAGCATTTGATTCAATGTTGAACCTAGGTTTCAAAAAATAAAAATAAAAAAAGACCTCTTAAGCTTAGAAAGAGCAGTTTTGCATTTACTTCCATAGATCAGTCACACAACTCTATTGCGCATGCGCAACATTCTAACCTTCGTCCAATGACGCGGAAATTAACCCAATGAGTTTTTTTTTTTAAATTAAAAAAATATAATGTAAAATAATGTTGAATATGAATAAAAGAATGGGAAAATATATATTTGAATAAAAAACCCGATAATGTAGTTAGTATAATCGAAGCGCTAGTTTGCTAACTCCGTCACCAACAGCGCTCGAGCGCTGAATAACCAAACAAATATTAAGTTATAAACTAAATAAACAAACAAACGTATCTCACCTTAGTTGAGCTATTTACGTGACTAAAATAATGACTAAAGTACAAGACTTTTCCTTGGAAATATGTTTTTCTTTCCCCCAAGGCTGACGACACTCTCGTTCTTTGTTCTGTCAAATCCGTTCTAAAATGGCCGCCTGCTTCTTCTAGAAAATTCTGCACAAGCCTTCCATCGTTTTCCCACCCGCATTCATATACCAGTTCAGATTGGCTAGTAGCATCAGCTTTCTGCGCTAGGATTGGTTAGAATCGTCTAGCTTCCGGCAAATAAGGCAGTAATAGCCAATCCTGTAGCAGGGGTGTGGTTTGTGCAAATACGGGTGGGAAGAAGGCGCAGTACGTAATACGTAGACGGTTCAGCTTGGGAGAGTCCATTACAGAGAAGGCAAACTCTGTAAACGTTAAATATTCAAAACAAATAAGATTCAATATTTGAGCACTGTAATATATGTGTATGTATATGAGGAAAATATTTTAAGTAATAATAATGTTTATATATTCATGGTTTTTGAGTATATAAATAAAATAAAATAATATATGTTTCCCTTGTCATAATGGACTTTCCCAATCTGACATGGCGCAAGAAGGCTTTGAGGTGGGCCACTGGGCTCGAACCCAAAACCTTCTTACTGTGCTGACCAGTACATCATCATGATTATCTCATCTCATCTCATCTCATTATCTCTAGCCGCTTTATCCTGTTCTACAGGCAAGCTGGAGCCTATCCCAGCT
>JAPEKL010000027.1:5101738-5111985 GCA_028877455.1 Bagre pinnimaculatus | reverse complement strand
GATGACCTGGCGACTTGTCCAGGGTGTACCCCGCCTTTCGCCCATAGTCAGCTGGGATAGACTCCAGCTTGCCTGCAGAACAGGATAAAGCAGCTAGAGATAATAAGATGAAGAATTCAACCGAGCAGTAAGGGAGGGGAGGGAGGAAGGAAGCTTCTGTATTTGAAAAAAAATTATTTTGCCTAAATATTCCAAAATGTTACTACCATGTGTCAACATGAGGACTAGTGAAATTTGAAATAAAATAATTCATTTGTTTAATTTTATTTTCACTTTTCTTTCTGAAATATTCCCTCTGTACCTTCACTTTTTTATTGTGGAAAACATCATGATCTTTGCTTCAACAGTTTTTGGTGTATAGCCTAAAATATATGCACAAAAATGTGTTCTGACCCCCCCGTTACCCAAATGATGAAATCATGCTGTAACTCAGGGCTTTGACAATCGAAGGCAATGCAGCTATATAAGGAAGGACCAGGATGTTGAGCAGCCATTTAAAAAAAAAAAAATAATACTGATCAGGTAAATATGAAATTAGGATGTCAGGGAAATTAACCGTCTTTGCAGTTGCCCCAAATGATAAATGATGCTTCATATTGAAAAAAAAAAGTTAGCCAAGTAGCAAGTTAAGATGGGATAATCAAGGCATAATTTATCTTTTTTCTGCATTCAGTGATCCAAAAATGCCATGAGATGTCTTTACCGTTACTCTATAGAGTAAAGACATTACGGGGTTATGGTAAAGACAACTGGGCATTGTTTTTTTTCATAATAATGATACCTCTTGCTTTGTGAATTGATGAACTATGTTTTTTTTTTTTAAAGATATCTTTTTGGGCTTTTTGCACCTTTATTGGATAGGACAGTATGTAGAGACAGGAAATGAGCAGGAGAGAGATCGGGAAATGATCTCGGGTCGGAATCGAACCCGGGTCCCTGGATTTATGGTATGGCGCCTTATCCACCTGAGCCACGACGCCCCCATGAGCTATGTTTTTTGTCTATTAAATACATTTACAGGGATTAACTAAAATTAGTGTGTAAATAAATACGTCTTTACTGTTACTCGTCACATTTTCTGAGAATGATCCAGATGCGCAACATCATAAGGAACATGATAAATTAGGAAGGAGTCTCCAGTGTCAGTGTCCCCCCCAACAGTATTTCAGATGGAGGAGTTTACGCTCTAAGGTTTCTCAGTAACATAACCTGCATGTATTAACTAAGATTAAGGATAAGAGACAGGCTGGTGAGGGAATGACAAATGTTTATCACTGCTATCATATTTTAAATTTTGCATTTATATATATTTGTACAAAGCTGCTTTGTGATAATGCCCATTGTTACAAATAAAATTGAACTGAGCAAATCCTCTTCGGTAACTTGTTTCGCAGATGCTCCACAACATTAAATGTAACTATAAACTGTACAATGTACTTTTTATCCATGTCTAATTTAATAAACCAAAATTTTAATTGTTGCAAATCACTGTGGTAGAGGAACAAAATTCCTGACACCCTGTTGTAAATGCATTGAAAGGCATGCTTTAAGCAGACAAGCATTTCAGCCACCAAAAGAAAAATAAAATATTCGTGTTTTAAATGGCTGTCATCGCACATCCTGGCATTTTCATACCAGGAACTCTGTGCGCGCCAATCTCATTTCCAATCTCTCTCCCCAGCTGTTTCGCCGCAGCCACACTTCTGCAGCAGGCTTTTCAAACCTCTCCAAAGTAATTACAGCGCTTGGTCTCCCACTGTCCTCCTTTCTCTCTCTCCTTCTCCACCCACACGCTCGCAGTGCAGAGACACCGCTGTCCTGCATTGTTCTCTCACAGCCTTCTGCTGTCTGAGGGAAACGGAGCAGAAGAGAGAAAAAAGGGATGGAAGGAGGAGGGGGTTCTGTCGTCTCCCTTTCGTCAAATGGGAGTCACATTCTGGGCAGGTGGCACTAATTACACACACATACTGACAGTCTGCACTCCAATCAGTCTCAACGCAATCAGTGCTCAGGGCTGAGTAAGTGATTCCACACTCACTTTCTCTTCCCTTCTCTCATGCATGATTACACTGATGTCTGCCTGCAGGATCTGTTCAGCGCAGGCCTCCACCGCACCCCGTGAATAAAACACAACCTGAGGCTGCAGTATTGTATGCTTTTTATTATTATTTCTCCATTTCGTGTTCTTTACTTTAACAGGTGCTTGCTATATTGGCTGATACGCATGTGCAAAGCACATCAAAAATAAATAAAATAAAATACAAATCAGCACAACAGCAAAACCAAACACATTAAGTTCAGGCGCAAAACAGCAAACCCAAAAGATACATCAGCAAAATTTGGAAACACAAAAACAAGCACATCAGCAAAAGGCAAGTCATAAAACACAGCGCATAAATAAAACTTCAGAAACAAAACTGCAAACTGAAAGAAAAATCAACAATTGTGTGGAAACAGCAAATGAAACAAGCCAGCAGAACCTATTAATTCAGAAGCACAATAGTAAAATGAAAGAAAAAATTGAAACACAAAAACGCAAACCCAAACAGCAAATTCAGAAAAGAAAGAGCACGGTCAGTGTAATAGCATCAAATCTGGAAACACAACAGCAAAACCCAACATATGACCAACAACCAACCAAATACGGCCACAGTCCCCAAAAACTATCAGATATGGAAACAAATTCAGAAACATACCAGCAAAACAAACAGCAAATCTGGAAGCACAACAGCAAAAAACTCAAATGACAAAAACACGACATTGAAACCAAATACAGCCACAAACAAAAATTTGAAAAAAAAAAAATCAGAAACAACATTTGCTGTTGTGTTTTTGTTTGTCTTGAGTGTTTTGCACTTATAATAATCACCTTATCTTCCATTTCATCTAAAAACACTTCCCTATTTCTCATCCGAACTTCTGAATTCATCCACTTCCATCACCGCTACAGTACGACTCGGACGACTGAATATATCTTATATTTATTGTGAGGTAAAGAATTCAAACCAAGCATGGTTCTCATGTGATCATGTCATACCTAGCTTTTTTTTTCTTCTTCTTCTGTCCATTTGTTGGAGAAACACTGCAGGGCTTCTCCCTGTGAGACAAAAGGCACTTTTGAGGGGAAAAAAAAAAAAAGGACAAACTAATTACTGTCAAAAAGATAAAGTCTCAAACAAGTACATTTGTCACCTCCAGACCATAATTGCCAGTCGGAGAAAAAGAAAAAAGGAAAAACAACTTTGCAATGATAATGGAAGGCAAGTCTTTGGATCTGTCACATGTAATAACCGATGTGCATCTGGAATTCATCTCCAAACTGCACGATCAATGACTTCAGGAGTAATCAATGTGTCATGTCTCTGCTTTTATGTTTTGAGTGCTTTCGAAAAGAGTCGGCTGATTATATATGATGTATGGCTGGGATTGAAAAGAAAGAAAGATGGCGGGAGAGAGATAGAGAGCGCAGTGAAAACTTCCCTATCTTTACTTCCGAGAGACTTCACCTCTCTGGGATGTTTTTTTTTTTTTTAATACCCAATCATGTTACTGACCTGTTGCCAATTAACCTAATTTTTATTTTAAGCATTATACAACTTCAGTCTTTTATTGCCCCTGTCCCAGCATTTCTGAAACATGTTGCTGATATCAAATTCAAAATGAGCATATATTTTAAAATAAATAAATAAAATCTGAGTTTCAACATCTGATATGTTGTCTTTGTACCAATTTCAATGAAATATAGGGTTTCTGTGATTGGCAAATCTTTGCATTCTGTTTATATTTATGTTTTACACAGCATTCCCTTTTTTTTTTTTTACACACACACCCCTCCCCCACAACGGAGTAGGCGGGGTGAGGTATTGTAATCAGTGCAGTTTGTGTGCCTGTTAATCTGGCGTCTAAACGGTTGCACCAACTGACTTCAAATTTTCACGGTAGGTGGGCAATGGTCTGTGGACTACCCAATTCAATTTTGGGGGTGATCGGGTCAAGGTCACCCTTTTGGTCAAAATAGCATTTTCCATGATAACTTTAAAATGGTTGCCAATAGACAGATGTTTACTATCAGTATATAGGAACTCCCATATGGCCTTTCATTTGGCACCATGATCTTTGACCTTGAAAGGTCAAACTCAAGGCCATGGGTTTCAAATGGTTAACTTTACACCAATTGACCAACTTTTCAGGATAGGTGGGCAATGGTCCATCGATTACCTGATTAAATTTTGAGGGTGATCAGGTCAAGGTCACTGGAAAAGCCTCTTTTTGCAATAACCTTCAAATTCATCAATTTGACTTGAAACTAAAACCAAAATGCACATCTTTCAATTCTGCTTCCAACCATATGCTGCATGATGGGGTAGCCTGGACAGTCTCTGTAGCAGTTGGGGGTTAAAGGTCAGGGGGAGTCAAGGTCATTGGTCAAAATAACATTTTCCATTATAACTAAACGGTTGCAGACAGATGTTTACTATTATGAGCATGTGGGAGTTCCTATATGGCCTTTCATTTGGCACCAGGATCTTTGACCTTGAAAGGTCAATCTCAAGGTCACAGATTTTCAGAGGGCTGTAACTTGAACAGTCGATGGTAGACAGATATTTACCATTATCAACTTCTAGGAAGTGCCATATGGGCTTTCATTTAGCACCATGATCTTTGACCTTGAAAGGTCAAACTCAAGGGCATGGGTTTTCATAGGACTAACCTAACAGCTAATGTTTGAGAAATATTACCATCAACATATAGGTATAAAATAGTGCCTGGCAGCACTTATTTCAACTGAATCTAACCCATGTATTGTCACCATATCAGGGAATCCCATTAAGCATGTAGAAGACTTCAAGTATCTTGGTTCCTATATCAAACTCGATTATTTTCAGATTCGTAGAACCCTAGCTTGGAGTGCATGCAACAAACTTGATAAAATCTGGAAATCAAATGTGCCAAGAGAACTGAAAATCAACCTTTTCCTAGAGACAGTTAAGCCCATCATTCTTTATGGACCCGAGACCCTGTGATGACCGGGCGACTCGTCCAGGGTGTACCCTGCCTCTCGCCCATAATCAGCTGGGATAAGCTCCAGCTTGCCTGTGACCCTGTAGAACAGGATAAGCGGCTACAGATAATGAACGGATGGATGTGAAACCTGGACGTTGAACTCTCAACTGCACAAATGTTTAGATGGTACCTATACTAACCTGCTGAGGAGGGTACAGAATCTCCCATGGCAGCCACACCCAGTTCTGGAACAAATTTATGGGAAAACCCCCAAACGTGAGCCTACAACTAATTGAATGTCGTACAAGATTCGCTGGACACTGCTACCATGCAAAGGATGAATTAGTATCTGATCATCTTTGGAAACCATCTACCAGTGGGAAGCTGATGTACCCAGACATAACAGCACATGACATTGGTATAATCAAGGAAGATCTTCCAAGCTTGATGGCAGATAGAGACTGTTGGAGCAAAGTTGTACTTGGAGTCTCTCCCATGGGTGAGGGGCAGGTAGGTATAAGTGGAATAAACCACTTCAGGATGTGCTGTTATAGAAAAATAAATCAACTTCATGGTGGTAATAGTAACTCTATTTTGGAAAGTCTGACTGTTGGAAGATTTGTTTTTATCTGAAGCCGCTGCAGTCAAAGAGTGTTTAACCTCAAAAGTCAGGACTGAATGACAGCATGCACTCGGCTTTAAAGTGATTTCCCTCTGTCCTCGGGGTTAAGTGAAACCTGAGCAGATGTGTCCCAGGGGGAGAGCGTGACTGTATGCGGGGGGCCGGGGAGAACTGTTTCGGTATTTTAGTGTTCTAAAACAATAAATTAAAAAAAAAAAAAGCGCCGCCACCCCACACACCTACATTTAAAAGCATTCTTCCTTATGGGGACCAGCCAAATATCCTCACAAGGATAATACCTTCAAAGGTGTTTGACATTGTGGGGACATTTGACCGGTCCCCACGAGAAAAGCTTTTTTTTTTTAAATGAAAACTAAAGAATCAAAAAGGTTTCCTTTTGGTCATGAAGTTAGATTTCAATGTTAAGCATTGATGTGTTGTTTAATATCAAAAGAAGGTCCTCACAAGGGTAGTATGGCGTGTATGTGTGTCTGCACAAAAACATCTCATAACTTTGTTAAACAGCAAGAGCCATCTCCTAATATGGAACTTTACAATATTGTTGTGTTGAAATAAATCCCGAGCACACTCATTTAGCTATGCTTGGGTATTTTTTCAATATATACATATTTACTTATTCTTCTCACAAAAGGACCCGGGCGGCCCAGCATTCCCTACAGCTTTCACAGAAACGTGCGTGCACACGTATGCATCAGGATGCAAATTTTATTCTGCATAACAATGAGGTCAGTCTACAAATTAAATTAAAAAGAGAAAAAAAAAAAACACCCCACAGTGCATGTGTAAAAACGGGCAGCAGGGACAAGAACACTCACACCCATGATGTCACAGCGAAGCCATTAGTAAGCCAAGGATGAGATCATAGATGAACGTCCCAGAGCTGATATATGGAGTCATGTTGAAAGAAGGCTATACTTTGTCACACAGTGATGAATTAACACCTGAGTGGAGATGCAAATTTCATGGTTTGAGCGATGTGAGAGAGAGAGGCTGGATATACGGCTTAAAGAGAAAACACGAGATGGACAACTCAGCCCGAAGATGATAAATGACTGACTTGTTGAAACGTTGCAAGGGCTCATGGTGCTGACACGAACTAAATAACTGACAAGAAACCAGACCCAAAATACTACTTAGTCCCAGACTCAAATTTGATGTCTTACAAGGGTACACATAAATCAACCTCGGCCTCTGTCTTACTCAGAAAATTACCTCCACAGCAAGCTATGAATTGGGATCTTTTTATAATGAGATGTATACGTATAAAAGTACCAAGTAAACAGATGGATGAAACCTGTGTTTAATCTGTAAAAATGAATAAAACTTTAAAATGAATTGAAGTGAGATATTTTGATCTTCTGTAAGTTATCCTTTCTGAATTTTGCTCTATAAATTCAGCAAATATAGATTTTTATAAAATCTGTTCAGTGAATTCTGGACTCAAGTCTAAATTATGTTCTATTTATTTTGGGATTAAGTCTTTATAAATCCTGCTCAATACATCTAGAACTATAAGGCTCTACAAAATCTGTTCTGTAAATGATGGAATTATAATGCTGCATATTTAATAATACGTTTGAAAATTGTAAAGCTCTGTGAAATCTGTTGTCCAATAGTTCAATGTACTAATCAACTTTGGGACGATGAGGTTCTAAAACCTCCATCCTAAAACCTTGGTTCTTTAACTGCTAGGATTTTAAAAGTTCTTTAAACAATGGTGCATAATTTCCAGAGCTATAAAGTTCTAGAACTATAAGACTTCATATATTCTGAAGTTATCAGTTTCCATAAGTTATGGAAATTTAAGGTGCTAAAAACTCTGAAGTTACACTTCTATAAATTCTGGGATGTTACAGTCCTATAAAGTCTCAAAATTCTGGAACCATGAAAGTCTAAAATTTGTTACAACTACTGAAGTTGTAACATTTGATAAGTTCTAGAAATTCAATTTTTCTATACATTCTTGAATGATGCACTTCTATAATTTGGGGACTTTTAAGGTCCTATAAAGTCTTTTACCAAAAAAAAAAAAAAAGCAAAATCAGGAACCATGAACTTCTATAAAATGTGTTTTATAATTCCTAAGATTACATTTTTTCATAAACTCTAGAATTTTAATTTTCTATACATGCTGGAATTCTATGAACACTTCAATAAGACTGAAATTTGAATATCAGACAAGTTTTGGGATTTCAAGGTTCTATCAACTATTTCCTTAAAATTGTGGAATCATAAAGTTACACATTATCTGTTCAATAAATTAAGATTTTATTGATACTGGAATTGTACAGGTCTATGAATGTTAGTGCTCTGAAACCATAAAATACAAAATATGTACAATCTGGAATTTTAATGTTCTATGAATTTTGTTCTATACATTCTAGAATTTATAAATAATAAGTCAGTTCTATACATCTTAGTAATTATAAAATTGAGTAAAGTCTAGAATCACACAATTCTATAAATGTCAGATGTTAAGAGTTGTCTTATAAATTTTGGAACTATATAAACTCAACTTGTATACCGTCTACTCTAAATTGTAGAACTATCCAAGTTGTTCTGTAAATTGGAATAGCATGAGATAAGACTATGACAAAGCTATAAGTGTAAATTTAAACGGATTCTGACAAGACTCCATAATACACTTTGACCTTGGTTTCAATTCAAGATGGTTGTCCATGTACAGTGCATTGAAATACCATTTCAGACTCCCTGTGGTGCATTTACAGAGAAAATAGAAAGATTAGAAAAAAAAGTTGTCACTAAGTAGGCATTTAGCTATCCAAGTACAGCAAACATCAATGAAAAGACAAGTGCAAAGTGACATTGTGCATTTTAGTGCAGAAATACAAGAGACTGCAGCTCAGTTTGAGGAGTTCAAGTCTTACCAGGATATTACAGCAAGACAAACAGTGAGCATTGTGCATGTGTGCAAATGGATGAGAAAACTATAGTTTCAGTTTGTACTGTGGTTTGTCAGTTCTTCAGGTTAACAAGGAGTTGAGGACTGGAAGAAGCTGCTGCAGTGTTTGGTAGCAATGGTTCAGATGCTGTGGTACCTTCTGCCAGACAGCGGAGGGGGGGCAGCCCATGTGATGGGTGGGACTCATCATGTACCATGCTGTTAGCACAGTGGATGATGCCCTTCATGCAGAGCTGAGAAGTGGTGTTATGCCCTGGCCTAGGGGAAACCTGAGCATAGCATTTAAAAAAAAAAAAAAAACCATACACCCCTTCCCTACTCAAGGATGACCAGTGCCACAGCCAATTACATTCCAAAGCACAACTGGCTTATTTCAGCATGGGTAAAGTTAGCATCAGGGTGAACACAGCCCAAACCAACAAATAAAAGCAAACCATTATAGATGTCCACTAACTCACCTGGACAATAAAGACAAAAGATCAACTGTCAGTTGCTACTCACATACACACCTCTTCCCCCCCACACTTATATCCAAATACAAGCAAGCAAAGGAATAGGGCAGTTATGAATGTTGACTTGAACAAATAATTAACCTTGAAACAAGTAGAGCAGTGGTCTCCCCAGGAATTTCAAATAGCATCCTGGTAAACTCATTTTGAAATAGCATCAAAATCCACCCTTTATGTTTCATAAATGCATTGCCAGTAAACAGGAAGTTGATGTGCAACAAACCTGGAAACAGTAGACACAGTATAGAACCCCAAACTGAAGCTCAGTACCAAATATCAAGCAGTCATGACTTGTAATTGCTGAGAAAAAGAGTTACAAAACATTTTGTAAAGCCACACTACATGTTGCATAAATACATTAAGCCATTAAACAGAAAGCTGATGTGCAACAGACCTGAAAACCACATACACAGTGTAGAACCCCAAGCAGCTAGGATTTGTGGTTGCTGAGGAAAAGGGCATTTTGGAAGGACAGAAATACAGAGGCAAACCAGTATACAGGGGTATTATAAAATGCAGGGATCTTACCAAACTCCCTAACAAACAAGAGAAAACAGAACACAACAAAAAGGGCTTTTCACCTCTATAGTTCCCTGGACTGCTTTTACAGAAGCGTTTACACCTCAAACACTTTAGTCAACTGCCAACACAAGACAATCCTGTTAGGAATCAGAAAACCATGAAACCACATCTAGCTTCTCCAGAAAGCATTTTAAAGCCGGTGCAAGCAACCATGGTCCAATCAGTTGCTGCTACCTACAACTGATAACCCTTAAAGAAAACACACAGGACCAAATGACAGGCATCCCCTTCAGGCAGGGAGTGAGAACATCAACAACAAAAAGAAATCAAAAATGTTGTACATTGCAATAACCCTGGGTCAGAACAATGGATGGGAGAGGAACCCCAAGAATCCTCTCTGGTGTCCTCATGGTCCACTGCAGGGACCGCAAAGGGGGAGGGGGGCAGTTCAAATCACTGCAAAATTATAAATATGACCAGATTTCACATACTGTACTGGTTTTACACTATTTAATGATTTAATCTTGCAGCAGAGTGGGTGGATTATCTTTGACTTAGAGTGGTGCTTGAAAGTTTGTGAACCCTTTAGAATTTTCTATATTTCTGCATAAATATGACCGAAAACATCATCAGATTTTCACACAAG
>JAPEKL010000027.1:4750086-4761704 GCA_028877455.1 Bagre pinnimaculatus | reverse complement strand
CTGACTTGACAAAATTACGTCCCTGATTGACTACAACTCAAAACCTTTTACGGTACTTGGTTTGAAAAACAAACAAACTAAATAAATAAATAAATAAATAACACGGTATGGATGCATCCCTAGTACGTCCCAACTGAAGTCAACTGAAATCAACTTGCATTCAACTGAATGCAATCCAAAGAAATCCAACCTTGTTTGAATCCTTACAGATTTTACACCAGATCACGCTCGATCAAACATCTTCACGGGCTTTGTGCGCGTTAGTTTAATAAAACACGTAGACTTGGACTTCTTTGAGCATGAAATTGGATTAGAGTGCTGTAATGGCATTACATTCGAGTGAAGAGTCATACACTGGAAATGGTTTAGAGAGATAGAGAGAAAGAGAGAGAGTGATGGACAGAGAGTAAGACAGAATGGGTGCACGAGTCCATTGATAACTTGATTATGCTTGAACACACACCCTGATTGTGCCAGATATAGTGGATGGAAAGTTTGGCAGTACGTGAGTACGAGAGGAATTTTAAACCGAGCGTCCTTATTTAATTATCTCCAGATTTTCGCACAATATAAATCTTATTTATGAGCAAACCTGTGCTACTTAACTACCTGCACCACACTTATGCACTTACCCTGATGTAGTTAGCAAGAAATATGAGTTTAGTGTATTTTTTTAAATTAATTTACTTTTTTTTATGGTCTTGTGTTCAGGCATTTATTTTCATTATGTGTTTTACTTTTACAGTTTTATTCTTGTTCAACCATTTCTGCATATTATTTACTGTACCTTCTGTTTTATTCATATTTACCTTGTCTGTTTTTATGTTTTTTTTGTGAAGCTGCTATCAGGGCATTTCTTCTTCTTCTTTTTTTTTCTTTTTGTAATTAAAGGTGCTGCACCAATAACATTGGTTTAATGAAGTGCATCCATAATTACAGTAATTCTCTCCAAAATTTAGCACTGTATATATAAATCTTATTCATGTCCAAATTTGTACAACTTGAATCAGATTTAGTGCTTATCTTTATGTAATTATCAAGAAATATGAATGTGTTATATTATTTCTTTTTATTTATTTTTATTCTGATTATTATTTTGCCCATCTGAAGAAATTTTATAGTTGCTGTTCAGGCATTTATTTAATTTTATTTTAGCACTTTTTGACAATTTTAGTCTTCAATTATAAGCTATAAGCTAGTGATTATATATATATATATTTTTTACCCTTCATTTTTATGTTGTTTACTCATTTTAAAGTAGTAATTATATACATATATAATTACCTCTGCCAGCTTTGACGGAGGAGGTTATGTTTTTGCCTTTGCTTGTTTGTTTGCATGTTCGTTTGTTCCCAACGTAACTCCCAAAGTCATGAACGGATTTTGATGAAATTTGGAGGAAAGTTGAGCCATGGTCCAAGGAACAATTGATTCGATTTTGACCCAAATCTGGATCTGTGGCTTGGCGGAGATTACACTCAACCAAGTGACCTTCTCGTAATTTACTGTTTTTTGTTTCTTTGTTTACTTAATTTTATTGTATTGTGATCTGGATCAGGCATTTATTATGATTATTGTTATGTGTTTAACTCTTTTTCAGACTTTTTTCTTTTGTTCAATGAAAACCTCGGCATATTAGTTATTTTCTTTCTGTTCTATGCTTTTATTGGATATATATTTTTAATCTAGTGTCATTTTAATTATCATAGCTGATATATCGGTCAGCTAGACTTTTGTTTTATACTTATTTTCCTGTTTGTTTTTTTATTTATTTTGGGGTAAATTTGGCCCATTTTGAGCTTTGAAACCATTTTAGTTGTGAAAGCTGCCATTCTGGTAAAGCAAATTTGACTTAATATGTGCAATGAAGATGTTTATTCGCATGCTTGTTTGTTAATCAAGAACATACTGTATATATATGAAGCACATCATTTGTTTTGTGTCCTGAATTTGTGTGAAACCTGATATCCAGAGAGAGGAAAGCGAACAGTTGTGTGTGTGCGAATGCACTAATCTGTGAAGTCTGTTTGCTACGTTTGCTGTTCTCTACACTATCAAGTGCAATTAAACATCTGCTGATGATGCTGGGACACGTGAACTGTATTGTGAAGCACGTTGCAGTTAGTACTGTTTACTTCCTGCTGAGCTACATTAAAACCATCCAATTAGAACAATAATAACAATTAACGACAATACAGCACCACGGTTGCACTCATGCTGTCGAGTTTATTCCCGATTGGTGTGAATAAGCTCCAAAATCAGCACAAAATGAATATTATGAATATTGCTGTAGATTTGCTTCATATCTGGTTTATGAACTCATTATTTCTTGGTGGCTGTGTAATGAGAATGAGAGAAGTCTAAGGTGAGGACAAGTTGCCTGGCAAAAAAAAAAGTAATTGGAATGTGAAAGAATGTGGAAACAGGGAAAGGAATTACACTTCCTGTCATGACTCGATGAATTTATCCCTGAAAATTCACTTTACAATAGTGAGCCAGTCAAAAAGCTTGAGCCTTATTTCTAATTAAGAAAGAAAGAAAGAAAGAAAAGCAAAATCTAGCTAGCTGCCTAAGATTAGCTTTTCACCAACCACTGAAGGACAAGTTCCCTCCAAAATCACTTCACATTTGAGTTTATTCCCTCCACCAACTGGGTCAGAGGAGGTTATGTTTTTGCCTTTGTTTATTTGTTTGTTTCCAATGTAACTCAAAAAGTTGTGAACGGATTTGGATTAAATTTGGAGGAAAGGTGAGCCATGGGCCAAGGAACAATTGATTTCATTTTGATGCAAATCCAAATATGTGCCTTGGCGGAAGTATGCAATCTACTGAGTGACCTTCTAGTTATTTGTTTGTTGCTTCACTTCAGCAAACAAAACACCAAAAGGAAACTTCATTGCACCATTCAGGTTGTAAACCTGTCCCATCCCTGTACATTTGAATGATTATTCTAATCTACAACATTTTGATATATCATGAACTCCATTGGACTTTAGAACCTTTTTTTTTCAAAGTTCTGTTTATGAAAAAGGGTCACATATTTCCATCTGTCTAACATCTGGATGTTAAAATACAGATGGTTTTTGGTCCAAGGTGCACTGCCCCACATTGCTCCAGATGGCATAACCCCCCCCCCCCTCAACCCACACACACACCCAACCCCCAACCCACCCAAAATCGCAATACATCATCCACATCATATTAAAACAGTCAAAGTCCCCCGTTTTCTTTAGCGCCGTTACCTCATCGAGTTTTGCTGGAATGTTGGTATCAGACTTGTTGTACTTTGCTGGATTAAAATTCTTCCCTTAACATATTTTGACATCTCAAACATCCTGTATTTCATCCACAACTGATATGGAAAAGTTTTAATCGGCACTTAAACAAACACGTCTGGTCCGAAGCAGACCTATATGCAATCACTTTATTTATTTTAGAGTTCTTTTCATTTGATTTTTTTTCTGTCTTTATTTTTTATGAACTCCCTCCAGATGGCTGATCACCAGTTTCTCACCAGTTCCTCTTGGTTTGTTGGACTTTTAACTCTTACTGTTGAACAATTTGTCAAATTAGGTGTATATAAACATTAGTAGTGAAGGACCCAAGATGATTAAGAGTGCAGAACTGAGAGAGCTCAGGCAGATGCTCAGCAGCATGACCCTTGCAAAGAAGAGCATTCATTCAGTGCATTCATTCAATCCTTTTCATCAGTGATTTTCCATGCTTATAATAACACAATGTGTGTGTGTGTGTGTGTGTGCACGTGTGTGCTTTCCAGTTAGCTAATCATTACCAAAAATTTATAACAATCTACACTGTAAAAGTTAATGCAGCAGCAATGTGTGTGTGTGTGTGTGTTTAATGCAGCAGGTCTGCTTAACTCAAGACCTCTTTGTCATCAACCTCATAAAGTCCCTTTATGACCTTGTCTACAAGCCACTTCAAGTTTCATGAAAACACACACACACACACGAAGTGTATAGTAACGTTCTTGACAGATATATAATCATGGTACTGTTATGGCTGAGCTTTCCTGTTGTGGCACACTTCTCCATTTCTTTCTCTTTCTTTCTTTTTTCCCTTATGGTGGGGGGAAGGCTGAGTTTGAGGGGTTGTGTGTGTGTGTGTGTGTGTGAGCTCTTTTGTATGTGCTTTTCAGAGCTGCAGTCTGAGCGCCAGAGTCGCAGACGGCGAAAGGGCGCGTAAGAGCGCACACACACTCTCCAAGGCGCCTCCTACAGACACAGACACACACACACACAGACGCGCGCGCGCGCAAACACACACACACACACACAGTTTTTCACTGTGGAAGAAAGTGTCCGTGTGGAGTGTGGAGAAGCAGCCGGGGTTGCAGCGCTGCGTCACTGGGTCCTGATGTCTTCTCCAAGGACTAGTTGAGCACTGAGGGGGGGAGAGAAAGAGAGAGAGAGAGAGGGGGGAAAAACGGGATTTCCCGGTTTTCATGTTATCTATCTATCCATCTATTTATTTATTTATTTATTTGATGCAGAATCAGATCTGATCGATGCCGAACGGGGACTTTACGCGTGGATTTAACATGCTCCGGTGTTGAGAGGAAGTAACACTAGAGATCCAGGGCAACTCTGCTGGAATTACGACTTTCTTCTTTTCTGGAAAGATTCAAACATGGGCCAGGTGAAGACTCGGACCGGAGCCACGGCGCTGCTCCTCACCATTGCGCTCCTGCAGCTTGCGTTTTTGGCCACACCGGCGGCGGCGGTAACGCGCGATCCTCCTGGTAAGACTCTGAAGTACAAAGTTCTGGAGGAGCAGCGCGTTGGGACGGTGATCGGCAGGCTGCGGGAGGACGCGTCGGCGGCGCTGGCGCGGTTACCGAGCTCGGTGTCGCCGCGCTTTCGCGCCATGCACGCAGGCGGGAGCGCGCCGCTGATCGCCGTGCGCGAGGAGGACGGTGAGATCAGTGTGGGCTCGAGGATTGACCGAGAGGCGCTGTGTGGCAGCCACCCGAACTGCACGCTCGAATTTGATGTGGTCACTCTGCCCGCTGAGCACCTGCAGCTCTTCCGTGTCCAGGTTGAGGTGCTTGATGTGAATGACCACCCGCCCCGGTTTGCCCGCTCAGTGGTGCCTGTGGACATTTCAGAGAGCGCAGCAGTGGGAACACGCCTGCCATTGGACGCCGCTTCAGACCCGGATGTGGGCGACAATGCGCTCCATGGATATACACTGGAGCGAAATAGCTTCTTCCGCATCGATGTCCGCACCCGTACCGATGGTGCCCGTTACGCTGACCTGGTCGTTGTACGAGAGCTGGACAGGGAGACCCAGTCTAGCTTCCAACTTCTCCTCAGCGCAGCTGATTCGGGCTCACCGCCACGTTCCGGGTCCACACTTCTTAAAATCAACGTTCTGGACTCCAATGACAACAGCCCGGTTTTTGAACAGCAGGCCTATGCCATCAGCCTTCCGGAAAACTCTCCACCTGGAACACTCTTGGTGGATTTGAATGCCACAGACCCAGACGAAGGCACCAATGGCAAGATCATCTACTCCTTCAGCAGCCACGTATCACTCAAGATTCTTGAGACATTCAAGATTGACCCTGAAAATGGAAAAATCACTTTAAGCAAGAAGGTAGACTATGAGACGACCTCATCCTACGAGCTTGATGTCCAGGCACAGGACATGGGGCCTAACTCAATTCCAGGCCACTGCAAGATCATCATTAAAGTGGTGGATGTAAATGACAATAAGCCTAATATTAATATCAACCTGATGACTGAGGGGAAGGAGGAGGTGGCCTATATCTCAGAGGCAGCACCAGCAGACACTTTCATTGCATTGGTGCGTGTTGATGACAGTGACTCTGGTCTGAACGGAGAAGTGACATGCAAACTGCACGGCCATGGCCACTTCCGTCTGCAGAAAACCTATGATAACAACTACATGATCTTGACCAACGTGTCTCTAGACCGTGAGAAGCGTTCTGAGTACAGTCTAACGCTGATTGCAGAAGACAGAGGTTCTCCTAGCCTCTCTACCATCAAACATTTCACCGTGCAAGTGCAGGATGAGAATGACAACCCACCTCGCTTTGAGAAGAGTCGCTATGAGATCTTCAAGTCTGAGAACAACTCACCTGGTGCATATCTCACCTCGGTGTCAGCCACTGATCCAGATTTGGGCACCAATGGTCAAGTGAACTACTCCATCCTGGAAAGCACAATTCAGGGGAGCTCCATCTCTACCTATGTTACTATCGACCCATCCAATGGTGCTGTGTATGCCCTGAGGAGCTTCGATCGTGAGGAAGTGGGCCGCTTGGCCTTCACAGTTCAAGCACAGGATGGTGGAGGCGGGGCCTCACTCAGTGCCAATGCCACTGTCGTCCTGACTGTTCTAGATGAGAATGACAATGCGCCAATCATTGTGGCACCGGCACTCAGTAATCACACAGCCGAAGTGCCGCTTTGGAGGCATGCCGAACTTGGGCACTTGGTAACAGTCATCAAGACCACCGATAGGGATGCAGGCACCAATGGAGAAGTGACATGCTCCATTGTGGGTGGAAATGAAGAGGGGTTGTTCTTGATGGAACCGCGAAGGTGCGAGCTCAGGACCAATGGAAGTGTGGATTCTTTGGGACGGGAGAGCTTTGACCTGGCTGTGTTGGTTCAGGACCGTGGGGCATCTACACGCCTCTCCACCCGTGCTGTTCTTCATATCCTGTTACGCGACCACCCTGACAGTCACTTTATCAGACCTTCTGCTTCTGGCAACCAGGCCCCACTTGACCTCTCCATGATCATTATCATCTCCCTGGGTGCCATCTGCGGTGTGCTGCTCCTCGTCATGGTCTTGTTTGCGACACGCTGCTCTCGAGACCAGAAAGACCCACGCCACTCATACAACTGCCGTGTGGCAGAGTCTACTTACCAGAACCATCCCAAGAAACCAGCCAGGCAGATCCACAAGGGTGACATCACACTGGTGCCTACTGTGAATGGGACATTGCCTGTGAGGGCACATCCACGTTCGCCTTCAGGGTCTCCGACACCTGACAGCAGGCACAGCCACCACAGCCGTCAGTCACTCAACAGCCTCGTCACCATCTCCTCCAATCATGTGCCAGAGAACTTCGCTTTGGAGCTTGCTCATGCCACACCACCCGTGGAGGTAAGAGGCTGTGTGTATCTGTGTATAATAGATAACGACTCATATAACCTATTACACATATACTAATGTATCTCTAACCTACATTCTAAAAAATGTAAGATTAACAATCTATGTACTGTACTTTGCTTTTAAACCGTTATATGGGTATTGAAACCTGATAATTTTTGTTGCAATGAGTATACCATTGTACACTTTTATTTGTATGTGCAAAGAGTGTTTTTGTTTTTTTCCATCCATTAACCCATCCATAAGGCATGATCCTTCGTTCACACCTCCCCCTGCTGTGTGTTGCATTGCTGTCCTGTCCACCATTACTCATTTTTCGTTTCCATGTTTTTTGTGTTTGCCCCCTTCCCCCTTTTTTTTTCCTTTTCTTCCTGTTCGGCTATAGCAAGTCTCACAGCTTCTGTCCATACTTCATCAGGGCCAGTACCAACCCAGACCGAGTTTCCGTGGCAACAAATACACTCGGAGCTACAGGTAACCAATCGCCTTTCAGCCTGTCATGCTTAGAGAGTCTCCCAAAGTACGAAACTGGGCATTATAGAGCTCAAAGCTCAGAGAACCTGGGGAAGTGAAAGTTCTCAACCCTAAATTGCCTCCACCATCTTGTTAAAAGCGAAAGAGCTTCTTTTTTTTCATATGCAGTCATCTGCTTCACACGACTCGATTTATTGTTTGCTGCTTTGTGATGGAGGCTGAAAAGAGTTAATTAAAAGTTCATAGCATTGCATTGCATTGCATTACATAACCTTTTGTAATAGTGACATGCATGCATCATTCGCTTGAATGGGAGAGTTACAAAACAAGAAATCTGTATAAATGGGATTTATCGTTTTTCAGGTATGCGCTGAATGAGATGGATAAGTTCAGTCTGAAGGACAGTGGCCGAGGAGACAGTGAGGCTGGAGACAGTGATTGTGAGATGGGAAGAGAGTCTCCGTTGCTGGGAGAGGGATTCGGCGAGGTCTTCACTCCTGATGGACAGCACCGACCACACCCAGGTAAAGAATGAGGAGATGGTTTTTCCCACTATTTTAAGTATCTCATCCACTCTTTTGTCCGAGGCCACTTCAGCTGCTGTCCAATGTGTTAGCATTTACTAGCCAATGCAGCGGTTTCCACCTAGCATGGAGTTCACGTCACATGGACGCACATATTTTTTTCTCCCAATTTGGTCACAAGACTTGTGAACCAGTAGGTTAAGTTTCCGAGCTGCTGCTTGTGTTACAGGGCGGCTGAACACATTCAGAGGAGATGCTTATTGCCTTGTTTCATACATATGACTTCACAAATGGCCTAGTGAAGTTCTGATTTACATCTGACCGCGAGTTGGCCTAGTGGTTTGCTTGTCTGAGATCAAGAGTTCTACTCACAGTCGGGTTGTACCAAAAACCATCATAAAAATGGGACCTACTGCCATCTGGCAAGGCACGCTGCAATACAGACGTGAGTAGGGAAGTCAAACTCTCATGGTTACCAGAGGACCTGCCCCCCACTGTAACCCTAGCTGTATAGGCGAGAGGCTGAGAGCTATGGAAACGGAGATCGGTGCCACACCCATGTGCCTCAGAGGGCTGGTCAGTACTGGGACAGGTGACTTCCTGGGAAGACCAGATCCTGGCATGGAAGGGACTTTGACTTGACTTGACGTGTAGTGCCATCCCTCCCACCTGGAGATCATGGCAAGTTTCACAGATGGTTGTGGGATCATCAGGATTCAACCTCATGATCTCTGGCTAATGGAGTGAAAGCATTTATGTCATATCCCATCTCTTTGTATCACGGTCTTCAAGCATCTTATTATTCTGTTTCTTTGATAACTGCATTTTTTTCATGCCAAAATATATGCCTGGATCTGAGACACAGTTATGGATGTAGCTTAATTAGCAGACTGATTTCGAGAACGAGTTTTACGCCTTTGAAAAAGCTCCATTTTTTCCTCTCAATCTACCTAGATTAATCTTTGCTTCTCTCCTTTCATGTGAGTGGGACCCAAATCAATGTCTCGCTGAGGTTTTGCAAATGCACCAGATTTTGTTTTTATTAGCTCTAAGATGTATTATAAATGGCCCTTTCAAAGCTAATGGGCTCATAATGAAGTCCCTGGGATGTGACGGAGCAGCACTGTGCATGTTTAATGAAGGTTATAATTTGCCATATTTGATTAGAATTAGATATTCTTTAGAAGGGATGGTGAAGAAAGTGAGCAAGAGAGTGAACGTGAGAGAGAAAGAGAGAAAGCTTTTATTCTATTGTTCGGATGTAAACAGACTTATTTGAATGGTTAAGAGGTTGAATTAATTTGCTCTTCCAGGTTTTACGCATTTTCTGCTAGTGAGTGCACTCAGAAAATTAAATGGAGTTCAGAGGCGGCAGGAAAAACACAGTGCATTAGCTATTATCTGAACCATTTCATCTCTCAAAAGGCTTGAGAGGAAAAGATGAGCCTCGCCATGTTCAAACGCACCATACTTTTCATCAAAGGACCCTTAATCGATTGAACAAAATAGTTAACAAAGCAAGCTAATGTAAATTGTCTGTTGTTTGTCTTTGTGGTGTGTTTAGCGATGAAGCTGTGTACGGAAGAGTGCCGTGTCCTGGGTCACTCCGATCAGTGCTGGATGCCCCCGCTGACCTCACAGGCCACATCCGATTACCGGAGCAACCTCTACATTCCTGGTGAGGATCCTCAGCAGGCTCCCGCCCCTGAAGCCACTCAGTCAGGAGAGTCCACGCTGAGGAAGAAGAGCTTCTCTACTTTTGGGAAAGAGAGTGAGGAAGAGGAAGGTCAAGAGGGCGAAGCAGAGAAAGGAGAGGACATTTGCGGGACCACGTCTCTGCTCTCGGAGATGAACAGCGTATTCCAGAGGCTCCTCCCTTCATCACTGGATGCCTACACCGAGACCAACGAGACAGAGAAAGTGCCTGTAGGGGTGGGGTCACTTGAAAGGAGGAAGGGTCACCTGCCAGGTAAAGCGAATGCTGCGTCGGCCTATCAGCACGGCGTAGCAGCCTGGGCCGCCAACACGCATTTCCAGAACCCAGGTCATGGCCATGCGCCCGCCAGTCACATGTCTACCTCACTGGCGGCTCCGCCTCTTCCCGCACCTCTATCCATGTCGGCTTCGTGTTCAAAATGGCTGCCGGCAATGGAGGAGATTCCAGAAAACCATGAAGAGGATGAGCTGGAGTCGGTGCTGCATGGCAAGCGTTGCGAGAGCCGCAGCGAGATCATGGACGCCAGCGAGCTTGTCGCGGAGATTAACAAACTTCTACAGGACGTGCGGCAAAGCTAGAAACACATACCGCTGAACATAAACACGTAATGCGTGAAAAGTGGTATTTAAAACAAACAAACAAATCAGAGACCTGCAATTGTCCTTAAAGTTGCATTTCTGACCGTCATGTGTTTCGTGAATGCTAATTATCCAAATGACGTATGGATCTCCTTGGTTTTTTTTGTTGTTTATTTTGGGACACAGTGTACACAATGTGAGTGTATTTATCTTTGTATTTTAAAAATACAATTTGTAGTCTTTATATTTATAAAAAAAAAACAAACCCTGCCATGTAAATAAACCTAAGCAATCAGATTTTTATTTTTATATTTTGAACGCATGTTGAGAAAATAATCAAGGCCAACATGCTGTTGTAAATAGTCCTATTTATGAAAATCAAAACACACACATTTTTATGTTATTGTTACATATATAATATAAGTATATTGAGATGATTGTGTTATGGGGAGGGGAGCATGTTGGGGTTTCGTATTTATAACGGTGTATTCTTGATGTATTGTGTCAAGCTCGGTTTATGTTAAAAATAAAAAGAAGTTGGACCTGTGATGGAATATTCCTCTGCGCATCATGGGTGATATCTGGTGTTACATTACATCACATTAATGGTATTTAGCAGACGCTCTTATCCAGAGCGATGTACAACATACCCAGAGCAACCTGGAGTGCAGTTGGGGGCTAGGTGCCTTGCTCAAAGGCACTTCAGCCATTCCGACTGGTCCAGGGAATCAAACCGGTAACCTTTTGGTCCCAAAGGTGCTTCTCTAACCTTTAGGCCATGGCTTCCCCACGTGTATGTGTGTTACTGCAGCTAAGAGTATAATGAACACAAACACATGCCTATGTGATTTTTATTTATTTATTATTTTTAATGAACTTCTCTGCTGACTTTAGAGTGGTCTCAGATCTTCACCTTCGCGCTTATTGCCCCCTGCTGGTCATTACTGGGAAGTGACTCAGTAAGTTTCCCATTTTCAGAGCTCGAAACTGAAAAAAAAGGGAAATCATGAAACCTCAATGCGGAGAGACTGAAAAAATATCATACCGGGTAATAATCTCATCTCACCTCATTATCTCTAGCCGCTTTATCCTGTTCAACAGGGTCGCAGGCAAGCTGGAGCCTATCCCAGCTGACTACGGGCGAAAGGCGGGGTACAC